>APFE031675910.1:70518-90918 GCA_000404065.3 Pinus taeda | reverse complement strand
GTCCATGGTTTTGGACGCGATGGTTTTCGGTCCATGGTATTGGATGCTTCGCATGTATAAATATGTATTGTAACATTGAAAGGAATATAATGAAAAATCAAGCTGGTAGTCTCGGTTTTGAGATCCGGGAAATCTCTGTGTATATGTGTTTTATGTGTTATGCTCTCGCATTTTTATTTTTCCTATGATTTAGAATTCGTATGCAGGTAATTTCTATACGGGGTTAAAACCTACATGGATGGGTCCTAGGAGGTCTTAGGTGGCATTCTGGAGGCTTTTCCCACACTTGGACTTCAAAAGAAAGCCTACAGGAAAAACTACAGGAGGACACAGGAAATCTATAGGAGAAAAACAGGGAAACTATAGGAGGCCTACAAGAGGAGGTAGAGAGAAATTTCAGCTATTTTGAGGGTGTGAGAGTGGGTGAAAAAGGTGGACGAAGGTTGGAATGAGGTGTTAGGGCACCTAAGGTCTACCATGAATCACCAAGATAGAGAAATATGATTGGATTTGCTCAAGGAGAGAGGAAGAAGTTCTATGAAAAATAAAGGAATCTAGGGCAGAATTAAGGTGAGGTTTGGGAGATCTATAGCGCATGGATCAGATGGAGAGTGTGATTGCTCACAAGTTGGCCTACTTCTGGAAGAGATCTGCTACATAGAAACTGATAGTTAACCAAGAAGATCAAGCAAGCAATGAAATGAGTGCATCTAGAAAAACAGAGTTTTGCATTAAAATGATCTAAACTATGATCTATGAAAGGAAATGGTGAGAAATGTTGTAGGAAAGGAAAGAATGAAAGACGACTATTGCAAATCATGAAATGAACATGATGAAGGAGATCTGAAGCAAAGCAAAACTGGACTATTAACCTACTAAAGAGTTGCAAACACTAGAAATCCTATGAATGAGGAAAATCTGTGTTTTTGGGGCAGCAAGAGAGTCTTTGCCTCAAATCATGGTCCCAGAGGGAGGAAGAGAGGCCAAGGCACTATCGCTTTGCTTTTGAATCTTTTTTTATCGCTACTTAACCTGCTACAAAGAGCACAAATGGAAGCAAACTACTAAATCATCAAAAGCAACCTATTCTTAACCATAAAAGAAATATGTCTAACAACAAACTAATCTACGACTGAAGTAAAGCATACAAATACAATTGAAGAGAAGCTTGGATGCTTGGATTGGGCCCTAATCTAAGAGCTTCAGCCCTCTAAGGTAACTCAGTGATAGCTCAAAAAGGATTCCATCTTTATTATAAAAAAATAACAAGATTACATGAAATTGTCCCACAGAAAGAAGCTTGAAATTTGAGCAAAGTAAACATAAGTAAAAAATTGGGACCCTAGTAAGGCCCTAGGCCTGTCTACTTATACACTTGAAGCTACAAATAGCTCCCTTAAAATTAGGGAGGCTTGGATGCCAAAACTCGAGATAACTATTAGTCATCCTCCACTTGCTCGACTGCCTTCTAGTGCATGATTCGGCTTCTTGTACTCCGAGTTGAATGAAGGGGAATTCGAAGTGATGAGTAATAAATGAGGGGGATCCCCTCCTATAACTCCTATCCTCTATCTACTTCAAGTTATTTTTTCCATTTGACCAATAGATCCTTGACTTTGACCTCAAAATCCATCAATAATATTCATTAAATACATGTTAGACCACATGGCATTATAACTAACTCAACTCACTCTATAAGAATAAATATAATCAGAAAATCATACAATAAGCTAAGAGAATGGTTGATTTGACTAGGTTAGGAGGTAAAATGAGCCCATATAATTACCAATTTATGAGGCTCATCAGTCATCTGTTTCTGTACTAAATTTCCAATCATGGTTTGGAAATGGACCTTGCAATTGGGCCAGTTGCTCAGCAGCCTACCTGTTCACACTTTCCAACCCATGATTGTAAATTTAGTGCAGTTCCAACCAAATAACTAAGTTTATTGATCTAAACACTAGAATCCTAGAGTTCATCGAATGGCAAGAAATAGAAGAGGGGTGGATATCCAATCTACCTAAGATTGAGGAGACACACAAGGACATTATTTTCATGGATTGGGACATAAGGATCAAACAAGCCGAACTAGTAGTGGCAAGAGTAGCCGGGGTGTCAAAGAATATAGTAAAGGATGTAAACCATACTTTGTTTGCCATCAACTTGGTGAAATAAGGCAACCAGACAGAACTGCCTGATTTGAATGACTTGCACAACAGATGGAAGGAAAAAGCAAAAACTCAAAGGGAAGAAATCGCAAAATTGGCAAAGACTAATTGTGAGTCATATTGGCCATACCTCATCAAGCCACACAATCAAATCATGACCCTTAACTACTCTCTCCATTCAACTCAGTGGATGTTTCCACCTCTCACAGACGCAAGTTTCACAGGAAAGGTCAGAACACATTTTGGGGCACCTCCTCAAGTCAAACCAATTGTCGATATATGTGATTTGAAGGAGAAGCTAGTAGAAAACAAATCATCATCATAACCTCTTGTGATCAAGCCACTATTTATTTTTGGAGTTAGTTAACTAGTTAGGAGGAAGGTTGTTTGAAACCTCCTCAGTTTTTTGTATAATCTATTTTTGAACATTAGTTAGAATAGTATTTATACCCTTCTCATGCATTTAGAGAAGGGTCCAAAATTTTATCAAAAAACATTTGCGAATAATGCAATATTCTAAGTTTGTGAATGTTTTGGTGAAATTATGGAACATGATCATTTCTTTTAAATCAAACTACTGTCCTTTTTTTGTGCAGTTTTGTATGCTTGGAAGATATCTTGATCTGAAGAAGGAGTTGTTCTATGTCATTAGTCAAATGAGAAGAACTTCACATATATAGTACTTCTATCTTATGTGATTATCCCTGTTTCTTTTTAATTAGTCACAACACTTTATTTTCATGAATTGTATATGAGATATATTTTTCTGTTAAAGCATTAATTGCACTATTGTATGATGCCTAGCTGAGATTATTTATTTTCATATATAAATATCATCATATATGTGATATAGTTTATACATTTCTTTGAATAACTATTTAGCCAAATAAATTATCTTTACACGTTATCATCTCTGTTTTATGCATGATTGATCTTTATTATCACATGTCAAAGTAGATATCTTTGTAGATCGCATATTATATAGAAATACCTGAGTTTATATTAGATTAAGTTAGCTAGATATTTTCATGATAGAATAGGTCATTCAAGTTATCATTATTCTATTGCAATCATTCATAAACCACCCACTCTCATTTTAAAACCCATACTAGGAAACTTGTCCCATTATCCCAAGTCGAAGCCACCACTTTAAATGGAAAAGGAGTTTTCTTGAGGTCCAGATCGGGTGGTTATCCCCCTTGTTGGAGCAGTAGAAATTTGAGGCTTCAAAATTTTGGCCCTAGAAGGAGGGTTTCCGACTATGAATGGCATATAAATCTAAAGATCAATCGAAAAACATTCGTAAGAGTCAAAACCCCTCCACCACTTCTACACCTAGATCTCATTCAAAATCTCTGGATCAAAAATCTAAAGTTGTAGAAACATCTCCCTTGTCTCCTGAAGCAGTAAAACAGATACCTTCTCGAGGTTAAAGTCCCAATTCTCCCAAAGTCAATTCTTTGATACAAAAATTGGAATAGATATCCATTTCTACCAAGAAACCAGAGAGGCCTGAAGATTCTGAAGAAAGTGTTACTTCCTTTTTACGAGAAGCTGGTGTATTAACTAGATTGCAAATTGAAAAGGTTGGAGTAACTCCTTTTTAGATTCCCATCCCTCCACGAAGCAGGAAAGTTATTACATCAAGATCTGAATCAGATATTAGTAAGATCACATCACCCTTCCATCCATTCACTTCTCCATCCATTTCTCAATTCACTGCTTCCCAACTATCCACTTCTCCAACTAGTATTGCTACTAGTAGTACTAGCCCAGTAGTAAGTTCTTTGCCATCTATAACTACTTCTGAACTAGCCATCCCATATTTTCAGTCTCCAACTCAAGAAATTTCCAATCAACCTACTCAACCTTGGACAAATCTTGGTGTTGTTCTGGTTGCTAATCCAAATTCTCTCCTAGCAAAACCAAAAAAATGATTACCTAAGTACAAACCTAATGATGGTCTTCTAGCAGAAGAACATCTAAATAACTTTATGTTAGCCATGAATCTTAATGTAGTTGCACATGAAGATGTTGTGACCAAACTGTTTATACTTTCCAAGGATCTAATGGATCTTGGTATTTTTCCCTTCCAGTAGGTTCAATAAGAGACTAGGATACTTTTCAAGAAGTATTTCTTGAAAAATTTGGTGATGACAGGACCATTGCATCCTTAATCCATGATCTTTCTAAATTAAAATCAAATTTAGATGAAAGGAACAGAGACTTCAACTCCAGATTTAACAAGTTACTAAACAAAATCCCAGCTGCCTCAAAACTTGTAGTAGATGTACAGATAGAATGGTACATATCCTTTATTTCTTCTAATATTGTATTTTTTGTAGATAGAGCCAATAAGGCTACCCTTGTAGAAAACATGAAAGAAGCCCTGTCTGTATAAAGAAGGATTATTGCTTTAGAAAATAGATCACATACAGGCGAAAGGAAGTCAAATAAAGTAACATTTAATGATGATTCCAAAAAGAAAACTTCAAAGGACCTTTTCGATCTTGAAGGCATTCAAAAGGTATTAAAAACCATGTCCAATGAAATGGTCGAAATAAATAAGCAGGTTGCAGAATCCTCTGCTCCCAAGAAACCTTTTCGCTCATTTAAATGAAACCCTTCTTCTGCATCGCAACCACCAAATGTTATTTCAAATGTTGAATCTGATCCAAGGACAAAAGAAGACTCACCAACTAAAGAGGAAGCCGAAACAGAACAAGAGGTTGAAGTAAATGGAATGTGGGATTTCATTCTCCCCACTGAAGAAGAAGCACAAGCTATGTTAGTAACTACAAGAACTAAAAACTCTCCTAATATGTCTATCACAAATCAGAAACAAAAAACCTCTGCAGTAAGTAAGAAATCTAAGACTAGTCAAACTAACCCTATTCCACTAGATCCTCCAAATGATTCCAAAACATTGGTAATATTTGATATAGTGGAATAAAACATTGTCGAAGATATGAAAAATATGAGAGAAAACATTTCTTTCCACGAACTCACTAAACTCAAGAAACAATAGAAAAATTCTATTAAGATAATTAGACACAATTCATGTATCCCCTCTGCCATCTACTATAGTTACTCAAGCTGCTTACGATATGGGAAAACCTCCCTCGTCTTTAAACAAAGTAAATCCGATATATTCAGTCCTGATAGGTGATAGGTCTATCTCTCATACTCTTCCATTTCTTCTTACTTATGAGATTTTCACCAGAAATGTCCATAATTTCCTTGTGCACCAAATTGAATATTACACCTCAAAAATCCACAGTACACATAATTCAATTGGACAGGACAAAAGTAGATGTACTTGGAGAAATTGCATCAATTTCAATTAGGCTTTACTCTAATCCAGAAGTTTCACAAATAATTGATATTCTAGTGGTTGATATCCCTGAATTTTATGCTTTAATTCTAAGTAGGGATTGGTTTGAAAAGTTGCGCGGATACTTCACAACTGACTGGTCTCACATGTGGCTACCACACAATGGTAAACCAAATCAAATTAGAGTAGAATGAGAAAATTTCATGAAATACACAGCCACTAATCTTGAGGGAAGTAATGAACATGTTGCCTTCACCAATAATATCATTGGTAATTACTCAGCTGAGTGATTTTTAGAATCTTTTAATGCTAAAAGGTCCCCTTTTCCGAATGATTTTGCAGTGTCTCTGTTATCACTGTAAAACTTCCTTAAAAAAATTTGGACAACTTACATGGTTTCTCAATTCTTATATCAGTCATGGTCAAGTCATGGTCAAGTCATGTTCAAGTCATTTTTATGTTTTAGAGTCTAAGTCATAGGGTTAGAGTCTCATGTCCATCTTCAAATAAAGTTTGATAGCCTCATGCCATGTCCTAGAAGCCTCGCCATGTGTTTAGAAGTCATATCTCACATGATTTTGGAGAAATTTTAAAACTAGCTACGAATCCACGTTTTCGTAGCGCAGACAGTGTAAAAATCCTATTTTGCGCTACGAAACCCCTGTAGCAGCCTGTTTTAGCAGAAAAAACTGATTTTACTAGTTAACTTCTAGAAGATGTTCTGAGTAGTTGAAAATTCATCTCTAAAAAGTGAAAGAGGTTTTCATTCCTAAGATACCTAAGTACAAAAACCTCTTCCACTTTCTTCAGATCCATTACTATCTGGGAGAAATTATGGACCAAAGTTGTGCTACAAAACTGCTGTAGGTGCAGTTTTTCACATGCATATTTCTCTGTTTTACACCTGTTTTTCAAAGACACATTATGGGAGGTACGGAAGGTTTTTCAGAAAACCAATAGAGGTTTTGGTTCATCATGGATTGGTTCACAAAAGCCTCCTTCAGTGTTTCTAAATACGTTTTTTGTGAGAAGTTATGAGCTCTGTCCCAAGACCCATGTTTCAGCCAGAACAGAGCAAGGGATAGTCTCCTAGTTTCTAGGAACATCAAGGATCGAGTCTAGACAACTGGAGAAGTATTTTAAAAACCCAAGAGAGGTTTTTATTCTAGAAATCTGGGACTAAAAAAACCTCCTTCAGTTTCGAAAAATGTGTCATGGATGAGGAGATAAAGGCTCTGTCCCACGTGCCATTATCAGGGATCCCAAACCTAAAAACGGGGAAACATGTTCCCTAATTTCTAGGGTTTGTCTTCAGCAGTCAGATGACCACGTGGGAGGCTTCATCAAATTAGACTTCTTGAGGTTTCAAGTTGTCAAATAATACTTTAAATGCTTAGATAAGGTTGTTTTAATCATGATAAGGAGTTACACTCCTAGTTGTATTAGGTCTCTAGGACTCCTAGTTAGCTGTCCTTTGTATTAAATAGTTAGTTTTAAGCATCAATAGGTGTCAAATTAGGAGGAATTCAAATTCCCCTCATGCTAGAGGAAGGAATCTACATGAACTCTATATATGGGAGAAGAACTAATGTATTAGGGGTTGGAAAATTTATGAAAAAGCTCTGATATTTGGCTTATGTAATACTCTATTTTGGTAATACAAGTTTGGCTTTGCTTCTCAGGATTCATGAGGGGTTTGATGTTCAGAATGTGTGGTATTGTTCTTTTCTTAATATTTTCAGTGGTATGAATGTGTAATCACTTAGAATTCACTTAAGGTGCTCTAACTTCCTGTATACATTCATAGATTGTGTGGCCCTATTTGAGTTGGTATGTTCTGAATATGTTAAATGCTGAATGCCCTAACTTCTATGTAAGGTTAATACCATTGTATACTGAAATGATGTTGACTCCATAAGCCCAATGGATAGTTGCTAAATGTGTTTCCACCATTCATATTTTTACATCTATTTCATAAGAGTTAGCCATCTTAACTACAATCAAAACCATTAACCCTTTTTGAGAGAGCCCTCTCAGGTTGAGGAGGCTAAGCCTCAGCCTAAAGCAGGTTTGAAATAGTTACACTAAGATAGTCTGATCAGCAGCCTATCAGGGACCTATTTTGGTGATAACGGTCTCAAATAGAGAATTTTTCACAAACAGATGCTTCAAAGTGTGTTAATATAGTAGATAAAATTGTAGATAATTCATTATTTTGGACTCTTTATTTTGATGGTTCCAAATCTAAAGATGGTGCAAGTGGAGGATGTATTTTAATAAACTCACAAGGAGAGAAAACCATGTTGGCCTGCAGACTTGAATTTCAATGCACCCACAATTCCGTGGAATATGAAGCATTGATTCAAGGGTTGTATAAATCCATTGGCCCTAATGTGAAATATTTGCAAGTATATGGGGATTCTGAAATAATTGTTAAATAGGTAAGAAATACAATTCATTGTGTATCTGGGCACCTTAAACATTATCAATCTCTTGCCTAGAATCTTACTTCTCATTTCACTACTTTTAACATTTCTTCAGTTCCTAGATTGAAAAACAAAAGTGCTAACTTACTTGATAATGCGGCATCCAAGCTTATACCTTCTGAAAAATTTAGTCCAAACATGTTTTCAATAGAGTTAATTTTTAGGCCATCCATTCCTGATAATGTGACAAATTGTAGAGTGTTTAATAATGATGCAGATATAATCAATTTCCTTACATCAGAAGGGCCTTATGAGGAACATACCATAGATGAACATGAGAATGATCTACAAATCAATCATAAACAAGATCAAAACCCAATTCTGAATTCTGTAGTTAAGATGGAAGATCTCTATGATTTAAAGGATAGATTCAAGAAAACTGCCAACTCCAAAACTCAAAGTTCCACTCTAAGATTTGAAATGGTAAACCTAGGGTTAACTAAAAACCTCAAAATGTCAACCTAGGTCTTGGTTTATCATTTAAAGAAAGAATATCATTCATTAAGTTGTTAAAAACATATAAAGGTGTCTTTGACTGGGATTATGAAGATATCAAGACCTATGATACCTCTGTAATTCAACATACCATACAAATGACTTCAAATGAAAACCCAGTACAACATAAGCTTAGGAAAATTCACCCAAACCTTGAAAGTCAAATCAAATTTGAATTGAACAAGCTCCTCAAAGCCAAAATAATATTTCTTGTTAGACACTCAAAATGGGTATCAAATATGGTCCATGTAAGGAAAAAGAATGGTGATATTAGGATTTGTATTGATTTTAGAAATCTAATTAGAGCTTGTCAAAAGGATAACTTCCCTCTTCCTTCTATGGAGAAAATATTGCAATCAGTTGCAGGTTCTGAATTAATGTCTTTTCTCGATGGATTTTCAGGATACAATCAAATTTTGTACATCCAGATGACAAATTAGAGACAACATTCAGGACCAAGTGGGGAACATAGGCTTATCGGAAGATGCCTTTCAGACACATAAACATAGGTCCTACATTTCAACGTGAAATGGATATTGCTTTCAAAGGTTTGATTAATAAATCAGTGTTTATTTACCTAGATGACATCACAGCCTATTCTAAGGATAGAAACAATCATTTGGATGACTTGAAGCATATTTTTGAAAGATACAAGAAATATGGCATTTCCTTAAATCCAGAAGAGTCTTATTTTTCTTTACCAGAAGGAAAACTCCTTGGATTTATAGTGACTAAGAAAGGGATTTACATTGATCTTGATAGAGTCAAAGAGATTGAAAAAATTCCTCTCCCACATAAAAAAAAGACCATGCAATCGTTCCTAGGCCAAATTAATTTTGTAAAAATATTTGTTCCATATTTTTCACAGATTGTCCTACCCCTTCAGGCAATGATAAGAAAAAACGCAGTCTTCAAGTGGCATAAGGATGAAAGAGAATCATTTGAGTTGATTAAAAAAGTCATTATCAATGCTCCTTCTTTAACAACCCCTGACATTCTCAAACCTTTTTTGATGTACACTTCTTCATCCTATACATCATATGCAACGGTTTTAACATAGCTAAATGAACAAAATATCAAGGCACCCATCTCATTTTTCAACTCTAACATGCAAGGTGGCGAGTTAAATTATTCAACTATTGAGAAACAGGATTTTTGTGTTTTTAAAACCTTGAAACATTTCAGACCTTTTCTTCTTAATACCCATACAAAAATAGTAGTACCTTACCCTGCAGTAAGGCAATTGTTGATTGAAAGAGAAGTAGGGGAGAAAAGAGCCAATTGGATTACTGCGCTTCAAGAGTACAATGTAGAAATTCGGCCAACTAAAATTGTTAGGGGCCAAGGTTTTTGTAGGATGTTGACTAGAGCTTCTCAACTATCAGTAGAAGAAGGCCAAGGTAATGAGGTGCAGCTATCAGAGGTAAGACACATTGATGCACAATTGCAATATGTTGATTTGTAGTTTTATTTGAAGAATGGATATACCCCTATGCATCTCAATTATAAAACATAGTGTTCTTTAAGGTTGAAATCAAATCAGTATGAATTAATCAATGATGTATTGTTTAGAAGTAATTATGATTCGATATTGTTAAGATGCCTAGAAAAACCTGAAGCTGAAAAGGTCATGTAGGAATTGCATGATGGACCAGCTGGAGGACATTTTGGAGGAAATGCCACAGCTCACAAAATCCTCCATGTAGGTTATTATTGGCCAACACTATTCAAGGATGTGCATGAATATGCAAGAAAGTGTAAAACCTGTCTAACTACAGCTGGAAGAGAAAAGAAGCCAACATTCCCTTTGCAACCAGTGAACATCCAACAACCATTCGAACAATGGGGATTAGATATAATTGGTGAGATTTTTCCTCACTCTTCCAAGCAACACCAATACATCCTTACAGTTATTGATTATTTTACGAAATTGGTTGAATCTATCCCCCTAAAGATGGCTAATACAGAAAGTATTATGGACTTCATTGATCAATACATAATTACCATGTTTGGCTTACCCACAGCTTTAATGTTTGATAATTCATCTTATTTCTCTGGAAATACAATGGTAGAATTTTCTTTGAAGAGAGGTTTTAAATTAAAGTATTCATCCAACTATTATCCATAAGGTAATGGACTAGTAGAATCGATGAACAAAAACCTCATCAGAATCATCAAAAGGAATATTGACCAAAATCATAGGAATTGGCACAAAGCATTGACATTTTCTCTTTGGGCAGACAAAATTACATAGAAGGCCTCCATCGGTTCTTCTCCTTTTGCTTTTGTTTATGGAGAAGAAGTTTTTCTCCCCACAAAGATAAAAATTCCATCTCTCACCCTAGTGCAATTCATTGATGAAAACCCTTCCTCCTCCCTTCAAGCAAGACAATTCCAAATTCTTAAACTCGAGGAAGAATGAGAAAATACTAAAGCAACCCACTTCCATCATCAACAATTAGTCAAAGCCTCTTTTGATGCAACCTCTTCCAGTCATAAAACTTTTTAATTAGGTGTTCTGGTTTTGAAATGGGACAAAGCACATGAGGCAAAAGGTGAACATACCAAATTCCAAGGACTATGGCTCCAGCTGCTATGTTATATAGCACAACAAACCCACATGTCCTCCCTTTGTATGCTTCTGATAAATTGTCAGCAAGAGAAATAGCCCACCAGACCGTGGGAAAAGGCCTTACCAAAGTTCTCAAAGAAAGCAAGAAGCTATTATGGCCATCTTTTCATATCAGGTGCGTTTCTTTTTTTTTAGCAAATTTTAATCATGCGATAAAAGAATCAGTAAGCCTGGAAGGTCTCAAGCTCCATACTTTACCTAAAATGCAATTTGATCCAGAAAAAATAGCATATAACATCACCACTTCGGTAAATATCAAGCCTCATAACCATGAGTATAATAATTTTGAAGACCTTTTACAGTCAGCTCAATCGTTCAAACAATCATTCGAATGGGCAAGGACAAATCTAAGTCCTAGAGATTGTGAGATCTTTCAAGAGTTCAAAAACAAAAGGCTTGAGGTGATCCACTGCATTTGTTGAAAATCAAGGACAAGCCTACTCCCAGTGTGACTATCAACATTGAGGCACCTAATTCTCGTATAGAGTCTCATGTTGATACATGGGAAGCACCAAACACAGAGAAGGCCCAAGACATCGAGACTACTACAGAAACCAGCAAGAAATCAGCCGAAAAGTAGGGTATGAGTACCCCACCCAAATATATTGTTTCAGAGATCAAAAGCAGTATTCTGGACCAGGAATGGGATCAATTCAATAAGAAACTACAAGACACTCCCAAGACAATAGATGCCTAGGAAACTATGGAGTATCAAAATCCTCTACATGTTTAGAGGAATATAGTCTCTGAACTGATGGATGAGCAAGTGACGACGTCTCAGCAAAATTAAATCATCCCCGCTCTACCCACATTGTAAATTTTCTTGAAGGTGACTGAAATCCCTCCTCTTGGCATGTTCTACAGCCCACTACACAAGGTTGTAGTAAGGAGATAGAGGAAAAGGAGAAGGATTGAAACACCTGAACTCCCACTTAGGAATGAGCAAATGGATATAGTTTGGAAGGACGTCCATTCCAGCCCAACTGAAAACTTGACTAGATTGTCATAGTTTATAGGAGCATGTGCAATTTCTACCATCAACAAAGCTACCAAAATATCTCTTTTGTTGGAAGAAAAATAAGAAAATATTCTACAGCTCAAGCAACAGCTCGAAACAAAGAGGGAAAGTGTGAACAGGCAAGCTGTTGAGCAGCTGGCCCAATTGCAATAGAGCATGGAGGTGCTAAAAATAAGCCACGAAGAAGACATATCGGCCAACATTATGCAACTCCAAGACTTGCAGCAATCCATGGAAAGATATAAGGATGCTCCTACTATCGAGGAATTCATCAAAGAGGTGCTAGAGATTAATCCTCTCTTATTAAAGCAACAAGAACAATTTTGTCAAAAGATGTCACATATCATTCCTTATTTGATCACTCGTTACTAACTAACAAATAAATCGATTGACTAGAGAACTCAGTTTACTGATCTGAACACCAAAATCTCAGAGTTCATCGAATTGCAAGAAACAAAAGAGGGGAGGAAATCTAATCTACGTGAGATTTAGGAGACACACAAGGACATTCTTTTCATGGATTGGGACCCAAGTATCAAAAAATCCGAACTAGAAGTGGCAAGAGCGACCGGGGTGTCAAAGAATATAGTAAAGGTGGTAAACCATTCTTTGTTTGCCACCAACTTGGTGAAAGAAGGCAACCCAAAAGAACTACCCAATTTGAATGACTTGCGTAACAGATGCAAGGGAAGAGCAGAAACTCAAAGGGAAGCAATCACAAAATTGGTAAGGACTGATTGGGAGTTGTATTGGAAATACCTCGTCCAGCCACGCAGTCAAATCATGACCCTTAACTACTCTCTCCATTCAACTCAGCAGATGTTGCCACCTCTCACAAATGCAATTTTCGCAGGACAGGTCAGAACACATTTTGGGGCACCTCCTCAAGTCAAATCGATGGCCAATATATGTGATTTGAAGGAGAAGCTGGCAGAAAACAAATCATTAGCATAGCCTCTTCTCATCAAGCAACTGTTTATTTTTGGAGTTAGTTAACTAGTTAGGAGGAAGGTTGTTTGAAACCTCCTCAAATTTTTGTATAATCTATTTTTGAACATTAATCAAAATAGTATTTATTCCCTTCTCATGCATTTAGAGAAGGGTCCAAAATTTTATCATAAAACATTTGCAAAGAATGCACTATTGTAAGTTTGTGAATGCTTTGGTGAAGTTATGGAACATGATAGTTTATTTAAATATCAGACTACTTTCCTTTGTTGATTCACTTTTGTATACTTGGAAGATAATTTGATCTGAAGGAGTTGATCTATGTCATTATCAAATGAGCAGAACTCCACATATATGGTACTTCTATATTATGTGATAAACCATGTTTATGTTTAATTAGTGACAACACTTTATTTTCATGAATTGTATATGAGATATATTTTTTCTATTAAAGCATTAATTGCACTATTGTATGATGCCTAGCTAAGATTATTTATTTTCATATATAAATATCATCATATATGCGATATAGTTTATAGATTTCTTTGACTAACTATTTAGTCAAAGAAATTATCTTTACACATTATCATTTCTGTTTTATGCATGATTGATCTTTAATATCACATGTCAAAGCAGATATATTTGTAGATCGCATAATATAAAGAAATACCCAGGTTTATATTAGATTAAGTTATCTAGATATTTGCATGATAGAATAGGTCATTTGAGTTATCATTATTCTATTGCAATCACTAGTAAACCACCCACTCTCATTTTAAAACCCATATTGGGAAACTAGTCCCATTATCCCCAGTGGGAGCCACCACTTTAAATGGAAAACGAGTTGTCTTAAGGTTTGGACCGGGTAGTTATCCACCATGTTGGAGCAGTAGAAATCTAAGGCTGCAACGGGTGGGAAGTGTACTAGTATCCTAGTTACAAGGGGGAGTGTTTGGTCTCGAGCGACATGGTTGAAGAATGATTGGGGCCAAGTTAATCTCGCTGAGTCAAGTTTAAGGGGGAGATTCTTATTGTATTTTAGGTAAACTTGACTTGGTCAAGTTACCAATGGTTTCTCAGGCTCTAGGTTTTTGAGAACCCATGGTTTTCCCCATGATAATCATGTGTAATATAACCTATTTAAAGGTGGAACTACTGTGCAATTTCTCCTCATGGCCATTGGGATCCGAACAATAGTGCCTTTAGTTGCTACCACTTCTTTGAGTTTTGTGATCCTAACAATATGGTGTTCATTATGATTAGTGTGCATTTTTTTCACTATTCTATATTTCTTGCATCCTATATATTGTATGCATAAGAAAAAAACAACAACTTAATAAATCTAGAAATCTAAGGAATTTTAACCCTCATATTATAGATTTCATCTTTTAGTATATTTTTTTTATCATATCTACTGTGATGAACTATCGAGTGGAATATCCATGGGTTTTTACAGATTAGGTAGCATGAACTTTGGTAAATAAGAGTGAAAGGACAACTTATAGGCAAGGCCAAATGGTACTCCAAGGAAAAGTTAGAGAAAATATTTCCTCATCTCATTTATTAATAGAATTTGGATAACACGGGACTCTCTAAATGGAAAATTATGATATTAAATAGATCATTCTGTAATTTTTTATCTATCTTGGTCCTCTTTAGGAGGAAAATTTGGAGGAATTCACTTTCAAGCCCCACTTTAAGGATAGGGCCAGGCTTGGTCATTTAGGTTTGGAAACTTCAAGAGTCAAATTGAGGCATCAAATGACAAATTTTAGGGTCAAATTTTGTGATTTTATCTCCCACCCCCTCAATATTTTTCTACATAATGTAAACTTTGCAACGATGCAAAAATCACCTATATTAGAGCTTGTGTGCAAAAGTTATGCCTCCCACAACTTGACCTACCATGTTGGACACCATGGTATGAAATGGGTATCACATTAGCCTTCATGATCTATATATGTGGGGAAAATTGCATGTGGACTTTTAAAATGACTTTGGAGATTCCAAGATCCTAACAATAATTGAGGGTTGATGCATGTAAAAGCCATAATCCTATCTTGATCCAAAATGTATCATTAAATAATTTTTCATCTATCTCGATACCTTCTAAGTGAGAAATTTGGAGGAGTTGGCTTGTAGGGCCCATTTTAGTGGTAGGGACCAACTTGGAGATTTAGATTCAATTAATTCCATAATTTTGAGTGGTATGCTAGTAATAGAAAAATCTAAGATCTAATGTAATAAATTGGATAGTAAATATTTCAAAAGAAATAAGATCTTTTCTGATTAACTATTCTAGTGGAATATCCATGATAGTTTACAAATCACAAATCACCACATCATAGCCAACCACTAAAGTGTGTTTGATAATACCATAGCTCTCTCCTTCCACCCGTTGAAGCACCCAAAACGATAGCAAAATATATATTGATCTCTCCTTTAAACCATCATTCCCAAATTTATACTAGTTTTGATGACCATCTTAACACCTCAAATTTGAGTATAATTTCCAAATATCCCCTTCTAATGTTGGGATAGTGAAATGTTAGAAACATATACAAATTCCTTATATCTCACATAAGAAAAAATTCATAAGGGAATTTTAACCTTTGCTACAATACATATATCCCCTAACTTCATTAAAGGTGTATATGTTAAAGTCATCAAATATTGTGATGATTCTTGATGGATTATATACAAATTTATATTTTCGAGTTTGACAAGGCATATAGCATTTGAAAGAGGCTACCCTAAGGCAAAGGTGTTCTTTGATGAAAAAAGGAAAAATAGAAAACCCACTATATGGAAAGATTTGATAATAATTCCCAAGGGATGGGAAGCAAAGGCATCCAAGTGTGTATGTCCAATGAGAAAAATTGCCACACACTCTAAGGGCTATGCTATTAAAAATTATGCATACATCACTAATGAGTCCTTTATGATTGTAATTTTTAAGAGATGAAGAGAAGATATGAAATAGAGAATTTGTACTAGTAAAGAGAGTCAATCCATATGCATAACCTAGATAATGTAAGGTAATTAAAATTTTCATAATCTATACTAACCATGAATAAAACAATGAGATAGATAGATAATACAGTGTAATTAATATTGTCCAAGTATCTACTAGCCACAAATCAATTAATGTGATAGATAAAAATAAGAAGTGAAAATGGTAGAAAACACGATTTCCTACTAAACAAGGTTTGTATTTGATCCAGGAGCATCAACGTTCAGACAATGTATGTATGTCCAAACTTGAGAGGGGTTGTGAAATATTCAAAAGAGGAAGGGATTTTCCCCACAAACAAATTGTACAAAAGTAGAATTTGTAGTGGGAATATAGGTTACTAGTTTAAGCTATGTGGGTCTTTGTAATAATGCCAATTTATAGAATTAAGTATTAGTTTGTTTTAGTGATTGGCCAAATGGGCCTTTTTCAATGTAATAAGTGTAGGGTAGGAATCTGGTAGTTACGGGACAAATGTCCCATTTTGACAATTTTATTGTGATATTTTCTAACCAATGATGTTTTATATATAAAGTTTGTGTGCAGTAGTGTCAAGAGGCTTCTGTGCATTAAAGGCTCAGAAAGGAGTCAGAGTTAGTGAGGAACTTGGATAGATGGATCTTGGAGTGAGTAGAGAGACAGAGAGAGACTCCTGTGGAGATAGGAACTCATGAGAAGGCTCAGGCTGAGAGCCCTTTGTAAATTTTCACTATAAATGTTTTTATCTAAGTAATAGTAGAAGCATTCATATTTTCCTCTGTGTATTTGAATTAGTGTGGGTATTACTATTTTGGACAATGTGAAATACTTTTGTGTTATTTTAGTTAAGGTTGCATATATGTTACTCTAGAATTGATCACGGAGCCAAAATCAAATAATTTGGTCAAGGTGTAGATATGGATCATGTATTAAAGTCTCGAAAGGGGATGAGCACTAATTGAAATGATTAGAGCAAGGATTCATGTAGATAGTCTGTTGAGACGAACTCCTAAGGATTAATCATCAGACGGAGAGACCCTTAAAAGAGCTCAGGAGTATCTTTGTTATCATCCTATTAGTGACAGAGCAACGCAACTTTTTGTTGTGTGCATGTTTACATTCAATTGAAATTGAATGATGTAATTTAGAGTCGAATGGACCATTCATAAACTAGAGTTGGAAGCCACTTAGTCATACGTTCATGCCAAGAATGAAAATCCAAAAGAAGAATGGGAAGAATGTGCAAAAATAGGAGTCAAAAGTGGAATATTATGGAGAAAAAATTTAAGATGAGATGAATTTTGGTCGGGGCACAACAAAGTTTTAATGGGGCGTTGGCCCCTCACGAACCTAACCATATGAGTTTGTACAATTCCCAGCCTCATTGTAAGTCCCAACCACCAACCTAGGGAAATTTCTAGTTAACCCAGTCAGGCCTCAAAGAACTTGAGTTAGTAGGGAGAAAATGTGGAGAAGAAAAATCCTGACCTCGGACCAGCATGAAGAATGAGGAAACTTTCGATTTAAATATATATGCAATAGAGAGTTTGGTTCAAGAAAGTGATCGATTTTATTTTGAGTTTAATCCCATTTGCTAATGGGAACAAGGAAAAGAATGAAGGGTGGGTTTTTCTACAAGAGAGATGAAGCTTGTAAGACATTTTATTTTTATGTGGCTAGGGTATAAATCAACAGATGGAGTCTACCACTTCTACTGCATCAAAGTGGTATTAGAGTCATAACTTGTTTTGAACATTGACATATGTAGTAAGATTTCATCCTATAATGAAGAATTATTAAAGATGGAAAAAATGGGAGGATTTGAAGCAAACATAAGGGACTAGAACATAAAGGCAAATAATACTTCTTAAAGAGGAAAGAGTAGAACCAGGAGTAGATAGTTAGAACATAGCAAAGAAGGAGAATACCATCCAAAGGAAAAATTGGGATTATGACACCTCAAAGGTGAAGAGGCTGACAGATAATTACGCCGTAAGGCGTTTCCCTTTGAAATGAATTGCCCTAGCCATCGTCGTGTCCTATTGTTGACCGTAGATTTGTGGTGTTAGATGATTGAATGAATTGTGATCGTTGATCCAAAAGATATAAAACTGAATGAGGAAGCGGGACGGACGCACAGTGATATTCGTTGCGGAGTGACAGCTTCCAGTGAAAGAGACGCCGACAGGGCACTCACAGAGTCAGAACCGATCAAAATACCACCGTGGCCAAAGCTTGTTATGCCAAAAAAAATGGCGAAGTGGCAACCAGGACGAGTCCCCGAAGCGTTTTACCGTCGTGGGAGACAAACGGCCATGGCGAATTCGCATTGGAAAGGTCTCACAATCTTAAATTCACGGCCTTGGAGGATGGTGGGGACCTTAAAAAGCAAGCGATTTTGGGGAAAAAAAGCGCGGAGAATGGAATAACCAGGGTTTTTTCTTTTAATTTGCGTGAACGCCGGTGCCTAATATTCAGAGAGTTATTTTTGAGCCCTGATCTTTGCAACACAAAATCAAAATCAAAAGATCAAAATGTATGGGTTTCTCAATTGTAATGCAACCCTAGCCTAGCCATTGTAGAGGAACCAGATTTGTAAAGGGTTAGTGTTTTATAGTCTGTCCCAGGTGCAAATATTAGCCCCAAGTATGTTTTAACTTTGTACAGGTCCCAGATTTTGTGCAAATTTACTATGCGTAGTTAGGCATTTGAAGTGAAATAGTCGTAAACAATTTAGAATAAATTACTTCAATTCTTGGCAGGTTGGAGCAGTTTTTGCTAGTGATAGAGATAAAAATATTGTACTGTTTGTTGGAAACTGTTTAGTTCTTCCGGGTCGTGATTTCTAGACATAATTATTTTGTTTGGCTTTTTTTCAGTAGTAGTCACTTGCTGCTGCCAAAGCAAACAACTTTTACTATCCCCCAGAATGGACTACACAGCAGGTACTGGAATATTTATTGTTATTTTTTCCTGAAAGTCTTCTGTAATTTCATACGAGAGCTGCATTTATAGCCATTTTTTTGTAGAATTTTCTCTGTAATTTTAATATTCTTATAACAATTCTACCATTCAGCTGAATTTATTAAATCATTATGAATTTCTTAATCACCAGGGCTCATTGAACAAGTTTCATGGACAATATGATTTGCGGGAGAGAGCAAGAAAGATAGATCAGGGCATTCTAATAATAAGGTAGATGGTTTATTTGGATTCTAATGAGATATGCGAAGAGGCTTATAGCTTCCTGTTTGCTCTAATTTATCTCTTGTAGACATCAAATATGTTTATGATTTCATTTCATGTTCTGTGAAGAGTTGTTTCAACTAATAGAAATCTGGTAGATGTGAAATTGAGATGGGTTCATTGTCTGCTTTAATTGTGTAGACTCTTTTGGATTTCTCCTCTATTCACAGAATCCCTTGATATTTGATCATTCGAACTTGTTGCCAGTACATTCATATACATTCTTTCATAAACTTTCTGTATTGCTTACTGTATATACCCAACAAGAATTTTTTGTTCTTTTCAACTCTCTATCTGATTGCGTGGAACAAATATAACCTTTGATTGGATGTAATTTAGTGGACATAGTTGTATTTTGATTTTGATGACAGATGACATGAATTGTTCAAATGATAATGATCAGTAACTACTAATAATTTTGGTGTTGGTGTTAATGTTGTCAAGTATTATACACATATGATATGCTGAACTCTATGAGATTATTATTTTATGTTGTATGATGTATCTTTGTATAGACGAGAATTAGCCCTTAGTTGAATTATACAAATCATTGGTTGAATTTTGCAATAATGCTTTTATATATGAAAAGTGTTGTCAATTGATCTAATTTGTTAATGCTTTCTGAATTTTTTGTCTTAAATGTACAGATTCGAAATGCCTTTCAATATCTGGTGTGGTGGTTGCCAATCTATGATTGCAAAGGGTGTTCGATTCAATGCTGAAAAAAAGCAAGTTGGAAGTTATTACTCTACAAATGTATGCGTTATCAAAGTGGATTTTTTTTTACTTTACTTCGTACTAAATGCAATAATTAAGACTATTTGGGTAAGTGCTTTGAGATCAAAGTCTCAAGAGTAATGAGAGTGGGAAATGGCAAGAAAGATGCAGGTGTGAGAGGAAGAAGAAAATTTCTAAGAATTTGAAGAAAGGGGATGGCAAGAGATTACCTATTACCATAATCCTAAATGTTGTGGTTTTCTTGTTTCTTTACAGATATGGAGTTTCACTATGAAGGCAGCGTGTTGCAAACAGGAGATAGTAATCCACACTGATCCAAAGAACTGTGAATATGTTATAATTA
>APFE031675910.1:1157-70508 GCA_000404065.3 Pinus taeda | reverse complement strand
CCAAAAGATAAAAATGTCATAGGGACAAAATGGATCTTCAAGAACAAGTTGAATGAAAATGGGGATGTTATTAGAAACAAGGCCATACTTGTTTGTAAAGGGTATGCTCAACAAGAAGGGATAGACTTTGAAGAAGCTTTTGCTCCTGTTGCTAGACTTGAGTCCATCCGAATGTTCCTTGCTCTCTCAAGCTTTCAGAATTTCAAAGTTTTTCAAATGGACGTGAAATTTGCCTTTCTGAATGGGGACTTAGAAGAAGAAGTGTACATTGAGATACCATATGGTTTCATCCTTGGGAACGATCCAAATCTTGTATGCAGACTAAAAAAGGCTCTCTATGGTCTTAAACAAGCTCCAAGGGCTTGGTACTACCGATTGGACAAATATCTTCATCAACAAGGTTTTTCAAAAGGATCAGCAGATATAAATCTTTATTTAAAAATTGAAAATGACAAATTGCTAATACTTGTTGTGTATGTAGATGAGATTATCTTTGGCAACAATGAAGAAGCTATGAGTCAAAGCTTTGCCTTG
The DNA here is from genome assembly GCA_000404065.3 of Pinus taeda. NCBI lineage: Eukaryota > Viridiplantae > Streptophyta > Pinopsida > Pinales > Pinaceae > Pinus > Pinus taeda. Next base: position 69,974 of record APFE031675910.1, on the reverse strand, counting down.
GTGATGCAGAAAGAATTCGAAATGTCTTTACTTGGAGAAATGACACACTTTCTTGGATTGCAAATCCAACAAAATAAAGGTTGGATCTTCTTGTCCCAAACCAAGTATCTTAAGCAGATATTGAAGAAATATGGCATGGAAGATGAAAAACCAATATGTACCCCCATGGTCACAGGATGCCACCTCAACACAAATGATGAATCAACAGCAGTGCATCAACCAACCTATAGGTCTATGATTGGAAGTCTACTTTATTTGACAGGTACCCAACCAGACATCATGCATGCAGTGGGAATAGTTGGAAGATTTCAGGCAAATCCAAAGGAAACTCATCTTCAGGCAGTGAAGAGAATTTTCAAATATCTTCAAGGTACTCAAAACTATGGCTTATGGTATCCTAGAGATACAGATCTCGCACTTCATGCCTATACAAATGCAGATTGGGCTGGAAGCGTGGATGGCAGGAAGAGCACAAGTGGTGGTGCATTTCTTATGGGTTCCAGATTAGTATCTTGGTTCAACAAAAAATAGAGTTCAATTGCTTTATCTACAATTGAAGCATAATATGTGGCTGCTACATCTTGTTGCACCCAACTTCTATGGATGATGCAGACTTTGCAGGATTTTCAAATCACTTGTACTCCACCTATCTCCATCTTATGTGATAATACAAGTGCAATCAACATTTCAAAGAACCCAGTCATGCATTCAAAGACCAAGCACATACCGATCAAGTATCACTTTCTCCGGGAACAAGTGTTGGAACAAAAGGTTAAATTGGAGTATGTTCCTTCTAAGGAACAAGTAGGTGATATTCTCACCAAACCATTGCCCAGGGAAACTTTTGAATATCTGAGACAGAAGCTGGGAGTAGTTGATGTATCATCTTACTGTTAAATCTTGTCTGTTTCAGAGAAAAATGGGTGTACGCGTGTTGGATGAGGAGGATTCGCGTACATACGCTGGTTTTTGCAGAGAAATTCGCGTATATGGAGGCTTGATGAATTTCAGAAGGAGCAGGCTCTGGTTGATGATATTCTGATGTGGGTCTGACAGAGACCATCCGGCACAGGTTCAGGGGGAGCAGATAATCTTCTGATAATGCATTGTTGGCATTATCATAGAAGCTTTTGATTCTGGTTCATAGATGTTGTTGATTTCAGGTGAAACAGAGGCAGAGGGAGAACCGAAAGAAATCTTGGTTGCTGATCTGAATACTGATTCACAGTTGTTGCTGCTATCAGTTGTTGGTGACTTTCATAAGTTATATATTTTGTCTCTATGTCATGTATCTCTTTCTTATGTGGTATCAAGGTCATGTAACAGTCTATATTGGTTTCCCCACTATGCCTGGGATGAAGATGTAATGTATTTGGTCATCATATGTAAATTTCTGATGTATTCCCACTTGGTTAGGTGGATGATCCCCACTTGGTTGGGTGATAGATGTATGTATTGAGTCTTTTGGTGATAGGAAGGTCTTTTATGATGCATAAGTCTTGGTTCTTCTTGAAGAATATTTTTTTTGCAGATCTTGCCTTCAGTCAGGGGGAGCATGGTCAGCTCAGCAGAACAAAGTTTTCAGCATGTACTCAGGGGGAGCACAAACCTTTGCCCTTGATGACAAAGGGGGAGAGATATTGGTGTTGCCATCAAGTCCAAAGGGGGAGATTGTTGGCATTATGGCACAGGTTTGGTGCTATGGCGCAGGAGTTGTCCTTGATGGCAACTCTCTTTGGTAACAGATCTCAGTTCAAGCACTCAGAAAGAAGAAAAAGACATATACGCAGGTTCATCTAAACAAAGGCGCGTATACACACAGGTTATACATCGAAAAAGAGCATATATGTTGGGGATCATACTTTTGGTCCATGGTAGTTATCCCTTGGGACTTGAACCTATGTTATGGACCATGGCATCTCGACAGATGTGTTGATCCCTAGTTTTTGGGTTCATGGTATTGAAATGTTATGGTTTTGGAACATGGTATTGAGGAAGGCCTAAGCCTATAAAAGAGGAAGGAGATCATGTGGCAAAGTATTATCTGCATTATTATTGAATATCTGATAAAGTGCTAGAGATGATATATTGGTAATTGGGTTGTGATGTAGATCTGGATCTGAATGAAGGAGGAACCTTAGCACAAAAGAAGGATAAGATCTATTCATGGGTCATAATCTTTAAGCTTGAATGATAGTATATCTATATGATTTTGATCTGTTAGATGTGGCGCTTGCTTGATCTATAAGTCTGATAATCTGGGTTGATTAGTGATTCAATATCTGAAAGAGTGTATTATCCTTTATAGCTCTGTACGCAGGTTCAGTGAAGCGAAGGTGCCTATACACGCAGGTTTAGTGAAGTCATAACACGTATACGCAGGTTGTTTCATACGCAGATGCGTATGCACGCATGTTTCAGGATGATAAAGTAGCGTATATGTTTTAAACTGTGATCTTGCTGCTTCTGTTCATTGCTGTTGTGTTCTGGGTTCTGTTTTGGTGTGTGGTTATTGGTACTGTGTTTTGGGTACAGCTGACAGAGAAATATCTACTTGATTTAGATCTAATTGGTGAAAAGTGATTGGTTGATGGAGAAGTTCTTAATGGTTGATTGATGCTCATGGATCCAGTCTGAAAATTTATGAAACGTGGTCCTTGGAAGAAAGAGAAGGTTGTAGCCTTCTGTAGGCCAGCACCTACGTACTAGTATCTTGCTAGTGCAAGAGCTAAGGGGGGTTGTAGCTCCCTTCCAGGAGAAGCTGGAAAATGAGAGAGAGTTGTAGCTCTCTGGAGGTTGCAGCCTAGTACTAGTAAAGGACTGCCAGTACATTGTAAACATAAGTTCTAATTAAAGAAGATAGAGATTGAATGCAGCAGGTGGTTTTTCACCCACATTGGGTTTCCACCCTTATATCTTGTGTTCTTGTTGTGTGATTGTCTTTCTGCTCTGCTTTAACTGTTTTTGGTTACTGGTTATTTTGATTCTCTTCGCAGATTAACAGTCATCATCAAAAGTTAATTAAATTAAAAGTTTTCTTTGTATAGCGGTTTTCTTTCTGAATAGTTGCGTATATACGCAGGTTTAATTAACTGAAGTAGCATATACAATTTGGTTTTAGAAAAGGAATAATTGATCTAATAATACTGATTCACCCCCCCCCCCTCTCAGTATTATTTCCAGCAAAAGATACCCTAGTGGGCATCACTAGATGTGTTTTTTGGCTGAGGAAAATTTGGCAATGGCTAAGGAAAAGGATTTAAAAGGAAAAAAGAAAATTTTGGCACATTTATTAATGAAAATAAAGGAAAATATGAGAAAAGGAAGGTAAAAGGTCACAAGTTACAAGTGAGAAGGAGATTGAAGGAAAATAATGGAAAATGAAGAAAATAGAGGCCTCATTAATAAAAAGGCTTCTAAGGATCAATGGGCAAGATTTTTCTAACCTTTTGTCAGTTCAAGTTTGGATCTCTCTCATTATTCTCTCTCTCTCTCACTTTTGGTTACTTAGAGTTTTCTTGGAGCACTCTAGTTTTGGATCAAGGAAGGAAAAGCAAGAAAAGGGAAAGGAAGGAATGAACGGATCAAGGAAGAAGAGCAGGATCAAGAAACTTCAGAAGGAATACTTGTAGGTAACCATTTTCATCTATGATTTCCTAGTTGATTTGGAGATGCATGGATTTGCATGTTGGTGTGTGGCTCTCTTGCTATTAGTGGCATGGTTTTTTCAGGATATGACAGTGGTTTTCAGCCTAGCCTTTCCTTTTTCGAGATGCCATGGTGTGTTGGGATGTTATCTGAATTTTGAGCTTTTGATTTGTTTGATGGATTGTGGAATCCAGGGCAGAGGTGGTCTCAAGGTTCATTCCCAAAGGCCTAGGAATCCATTGACTGGTTTTGGCAGGATACATGGTAAATACTAAGGGAGAAATCTTGGTTTAGGACCTAGCGATTTCGGTTTGGATCATGGTAAATCATGAGAGATTGGTCTCGGTTTAGGTCCTAGTGATTCAAGCTTGGATTCCGGTAAAGCCCGAGAGACAAGGAGATGGAAAATTCCTCAAGGATAGTGATGGATTCCAGATGGCATTCCAATTTCATTTCAGTTGTGATCGGAGCACCAGTTTTGGTGTGGTCATGGTTCGGTGATGGTGGAGGTGGTTTAACCTATAGATTCCCTTGGTTGTTCTTGGATTAGTTGTTCTATGATATCCCACATTAATGCTTGGAATATGGCACGGGGGTGACTGGCTAAAAGAGAAATTTGGTTCAGCCATGTCTATGATTGGGTGATACATGGAAGTACCGAACCTAGTCAGATTGACCTATGATTAATAGAATCTATGTTCTCTTACTTTTGTACTTCTTTATATGTGGATTTAATGGATTTAATATCTCTGATATTCATATGGTTTATTGTTGGTTATAAGCATGGTTATGTGACTGGTTCATGTCATGGTTATTTCATGTATGTACTTGTAATTGTTAAACAGATGGATGAAAGTCCTAACTGATGATATAATAGTCCAATGGGGAAGGAGGCAATCCTTCTGGTTATGTTTGATAAGTTTTTTTAGTCATTTATGCTTTGTCTTTTATCCTAGACCTATAGGTTGCATTGATGCCAAGTGTTTGACAAAACGTTAGTCTCATTTAGGGATGCTCAAGCCTAGTCCTGAGGTTGATATTTTATTTATCAAGATTGTTATCATGTCTTTGATATATTCTGAAGATTGTAGCAAGTTTTGGGCATAGGTTGGGATTATGGGCTAGAAAAGTGGCTTAAATCTTGGGGTCACTGATAGGTCTACAGAGAAAGTCCATAGTCACTAGCATAGAGGCCTATGAGAGTGACTTTGAATTTTTGGTCATTTTCTTGCCTATAGCCTGAGAGAAAGTCTCAGTTAAAAGGCTTAATTCATTAGTGGGACTCAGGGACAGGATGTCTGAGTGGCTAATATGTCTCCTAGGGGAGTAATTGCTGATGTGGATGGGTTTTTCTAATGAGTTTCATTGATTCAATTTCCTTAAGGTCACCAAGGATATTGAATCCCTTGTAGTAACCTATCTTATCACATGTTTCAGTTGGTTAGCTACTTGGGTGGATTTGGGAGGAGGGGATGTTACAAATTTCCTGTGCATAGTGGTCTTATTTCGCTTTCCACACATATGAATTTGTGTTAGCTTTGAAAATATGAGTTAATATTATTATTTTAATGCTTTGAAACTCATGATTTTATATTTTATATCTTAATGCTTCCAAACAATTCCATATTTAATTATGCTTTTTAATTTTCATCTATGAATTGTGTGAAAGGTTAGTTCAGCAAATTCATTAATATGAAGAGCCCGACAATGAAAAATGAAAATATTCCTCCTCACAATATGCTTCATTTGTGGTTCTGCACATATGCAAATGAAACAAAATAACAATGTCACGCTTGTAATTATCTAAATATTTTAAACGAGCATTAAGGTTCCATATAATATCTAAGCATTCCACACAATGTAACTTCTTCAGCAATAATCACTAGCATTTAAGTCAGTTTTAGCATGTACTATGAACTAATGATAATCAAATCGGATAACATCATCTATGATATTTTTGTATATGACAATAATAGTCTCTTTTTATACTGTATAGAATTGTCCATTGGCTATGACAAAATTAAATTTAACCTTAAGTTTGTTAGCAAATCAAATTTACTTAATTATTTAAAAAAGAAAATCTTTTAGTAACAGTTGGTACATAAATGAAATGTGTTAGTTGTTCAGTGTTTTACATGGTTTTATTTTATTATTCTTAATATTAGCCACTCCCTCGGTAATGACTATAACACTTGCTTCATCATCAAAGCTTATTGGCTATGGATTATTTTTTACTAAATTTATTCCAATCTACGCATCGAAATTCGTTCATTGTCTAATACGTATGTTGATTACTTATGAGATAGAAGGGAAATTGTAACCACTAATTTTGGTTATGTTATTTCTATGAGCATTTTCTAGGTGTTAATCATGCAACCTTTTTAGCATACATGTTAAAAATGCATGTTGCATCATTGTTTGGGCAATCTGGCTACAAATAGATTCCTTGTTCGAGATGTACAGTATTCTTATGGTACTTTCTTGTCAAGATAGATTATTAGTGCAAGCTCATTTCAAATGAAGGTGAAAAACTTGTAGCATTTTTATCACATAAACAGTGCATTGTTTCTTCTAGACGTGAGTACTTAAATAAATTTATACAATTTAAGGTACATTTCTCTAGCAATGAGGTATTCGATTTCAATAATTAGATAATCTGACAGTGCTACGCATGTTTACAGAAGATACCTTATAGTAATATAGGTTTTATGTCTCAATTACTTGCCTGTTCTGAAATCATAATCTCTTATTTCTCTTAATTCTATATATTTGATCTAATTTATATCATCACAACAACAAAAATGAGCACAAGAAAAACATATATCGTTAAAGACAATGATAACTTTGCTAAGAGGTATGTTTCTCTTATATTTATTTCCATTTGATTATGTTTACATGTCATAATCCAGTGTATTTCCTTATTTTTAGAGCTATATTTTTTATGAACTATAAAAAAAAAGTTTTTTTTTTCAAGAAACATATAACACTTAGAAATTCAAGTCCATGACAACAATTACAAGAAAAAAACACTTTCAGTGTTTCTATAAAACACTTGTATTTTTCAAAACTAAAATATATTTAGAAGATTAGTTATATCCATAGAAATAAGATTATATCTAGTAGCTATGAACCTGATATTGAAGTAGTATGTACTTAGTATCAATTATAATGTCCTTTTAAGTAATGATTTCAATGTATTATTTGTAAACAAGAAAACGATATTGGATGTGAATGATGAGACAGTAGAGATGGACGAGGCAATAGAGATAGCAATGAGCAGAAGTATAGAAGAAAATGTCACAAAAGACAAAACGAAAGGAACAAAAAACATTGAAGAAACAAAAGAAAATAGGTAGTTCTTCGCAGATTTGTTTATTGTATATTAGGTTTCTTTTTTGTTTTTTTTCTTCCCTTTTCATTGAATTAATTCCAATTCAATTCTTATGACTAGGGAAAAATAGATCAAGATTGTGTCATTTTTTATCAAAGATATTAGTAACAATATAATAGGAAGCATTTTTCATGGAGTTGTCTTGGTTACGTATCCAACTTTTTTCATGGGAAAAATCAACAAGACATGTGTAATACTTTGTGTAGATTTAATAGACAAGAAAGATGACATGAAAATAACATTTCTTGTTCCAACATAGTTTATTGAACAACATGAACCAAAAATTATTGCAAATTTTGGCATTTCTATTACAGATTTTGAAATTATTCCAAGACATAAATGCAATAGTAGTGATTGTGAAAAAACTATCTATGTAAAAATCTTTACCATTATAGAAAACATTTTTCATGTTTGCGCAGAGTATCAATTCTTTCCAAATATGATTATTACAAATTTGTCATGTAATGAAGAACCATTTCTATTTGGCACAATTGTTGCTATCGCAATTTGGGTAATGCAGACAATAATGCAATATGTATTGGAAATCAAAGACGATAATGCAAAACAGGATAGGGAAATAGTAAGATTTGATTTATTTGTATATTTCATTGTTACAAAGTTATTGTCCATTTGTTTTACAGTTGTCATGTGTTGGTTTACAAATTTTACATATGTAACACCTTCAAATGCACTATAAACTTATTTCAACATGTCTGTCAATCAAAAGACAATTGCACGAAAACATTTTCCCACTAATTTTGCTAAAAAAAGTTAAAAAACAAGAAATATTTTTTTGAATTTCACAATCGATCTTCGTATGTTCATTCAAAATAGGAAAGAAAAAAAAAAAAAAAAAACTTTCTTCACCCAGTGGAATATGCATGGTAAACTTTATCATTCTATCTCTCTCTCTCTCTCTTTATATATATATATATATATATATATATATATATATATATATATATATATTATATATATATATATATATAGGAGTGAGGAAGAAACATGCTCGCAATAAACTAAAGAAAATAGTATGAGGCATTAAATGCTAATGCACAAAAATTATGGCTTCAACTTATTTCTTCATACCATCAAACTGATAAACCAAATTTTGGAAAAGAGAGGCATCTGATTGATAATGATTAAATTATATATATATATAGAAAAGAATAAAAATCCATTTGATTTCATGTTGCTAAGCCTTTGTTTTATATGACAATTTTACAGGGCTTCCAAGGACACGTGACAACGACTAGTGCATACATGAATCCATTTGAGACTGTATGTGCCAAATGTAGTAGTTCAATTACAAGTACTAGAACTATGAATAAAGCTATGCTTTATTGTATCATTTGCAAGAAGGACTCCCACTTCGTTTATTGTCATCGATTAAACTACATCATACATTCAAATTAGAGTATTGCAAAATAGTATGTTTTAAGAAGCATATAACTGGAAAATGTATTACCTCAACTGCGAAAAGTTACTCATGAGCTCTACTATGCTAAGAAATCACTTCCAATTCATATCTTGTCAAATTTCAAGGCACGTGTCACATTTACAATAAAATATCAAAACGTGATTACACATATACATTGGTGGTTTTCTTTATTTACATTGTGGAGAAATCCAACAACAATTCAGGTTTTAGTGATTTTTAACAACAATTTTTATGACATATTATATTACATAATCATTTTGATGATAATGGATCATGTATGAATTGTTGAAAGCATTTAGCACTAGCGCATGTGAGAAACGAAAATGTGTTATATGTAAAACTTGTGTCGAGACAATAATGTTTACGAACATGCATATACTTCTAATTTGTAGGTAGTATCAAAGAATTAATTAATGATTAGTAGTGGCATTAATTTCTATTCAGCAAATCGATATGCAACCATGTTATTGTTAAATTGTTGAATTGCATTTACTCTAATGCATGGATTTGATTTCACATTATGAAGCAATGTATTGTCGACTATTGGCAAGGAGTAGAAGCCCATGAGCATTTATGTGGTTTCACATATACATATCTCCAATCTTAACATTATTTTCTACTTTCTGGTTTACAAATTTGAGTATTGTTGAACAATGTTTTAATAGAGAAATGCAATTTGCTTACATTGTACATGAACATATTTTAGTAAACTACTTTCCTCAAGTTTTATGCTTTGTACTATGATATTTACTAAGATTATTTACAATGTTTTGATTCTTATGTATGAATGCTTCATTATGCTATGCTATGTTTTCTTTCTTGCAATCTCATTTATTACATTGTTTTATTGATTTACTGAATTTGCAAATATTTTTCAATCACACTGTTAATAATTAATGGATTCTACAATGATGGTCTTATTTGTTTACATTTATTGAGGAATCCAATAACGCTACAATTTTTGTTTCTTTCATTATCAGTTAATGTTAACATTATCTTATGCTTTCTAGTTGAATAATTTGGCTATTATAAAACATCTCTTTTGATTTATTAGATTATTGTAATTTGTTTTCGTTTTATGATTAGATAATCTCTAATTCTCTTTTTTTGCATTGTGGAGAAATTCACCATTGACTATTAGAAAAGGGAAAAGTGCCATGTGTATTTATGTGCTTCCATATACCTGTATCTACAATCCTAACATCATCTTCTATTTTCCTGCTTCAATAATTTGAGCATTGCTGCAAAAGTTTTAATAGGAGAGTGGGATCTTATTACATTGTGCAAGGATTTATTGAATGTTTTGTTTTTCAAGTTTTATGTTTCATACTATGCTATTTATTGTTTTGTATTATGTTATTTGCTACGATTTTTTACTATGTTTTAATTTTTTATCACTTTTTTCAAAAGATAATTGATAAATCAGTATGTTTTGTGTATTATCACACAATAGAAACTATGTGGAGGTGAAAATATGTGTTGAACCATTTATAAAATGTGGAGGCCTTCATGTTTTACATTTTGCATAAATACACCACTTGATCAAAGGAATATGGATCCTTAATACTTGTTTGGCATCTCTATAAAGAAAAATATTCATCAAGTAATATTTGGCAATGGTTTTATAGTTTAAATCCAAAATGTAACTAGTGTTGTCTCATGTTTGCTTCTTTTCAATGTGATTTCTTACACCATTTTATTGATTTATCCTTTTTGCAAGTATTTTGTACTAAACAAACTATTCCATACAAAATTCAAAAAAATATCTAAATAAATCATTATCATACGAAATTGAAACAAACTTATAAAACAAATAAAGAGCACTACTATATTACTTATAAAATGTTTTGCATCTATGCATATATGTTTATTCATATTTTTTTCCTTTTTTATTTTTAGCGTGTCGAGAATATTACAGTATATGGCATCTAACATATACTAAATTTCAAAATTGGTAGAGAAAATAACAACATTTGTATCGATTTATCTTCTTATAAACTATTGTTCATGGATATTAAAAATTATATTTCATGATTGATCTGTGTCACACGCTTTAGAAATCAATGTCAAGATACTATTTTATTAATATACTATCGATCACTTTAAATCATATCCATTTTACTTAAATTCCAAGCCAAAGTAGTCCAATTCATACAATTACATTTCATGATGGATCTGTGTCACATGGTTTAGAAATCGATATCGAGATACTATTTTATTAAAATACTAAATTACATTCTATTTTGATTAAATAAAGTTGTTCTACGAATAAATACAAGTGTTTTCGGAATTTATTCAATGAACAAATGTGTATTAAGGATGTTTAATATGTAAATTTTCTCCATTATCTTTATCCTTTTTTTCATGCATTTCAACATTTCTTTCAATTGACCAAGAAAAATCAAATAAGATAGAAAATTAAAAGCTTGAATAATCAACAATGTTGGAAGCATTTCTAAACGAAACAAAGTATCAGTTTAAGTAAAAAATGAAAAGAAAAGAAAAAATCAATTACGATATCGATAAAAACTTAACAAAAATTTAAGGATCCAGATAATTTTCACTATCATTACTTTCCCAAAAACCATTATGCCCAAAACACCATCATAAAACTACCACTTAACAGTACCCCGCAAGAAAAAACTTAAGAAAACTAACCATCCATTTCCATGTTGAATCTTCATATTTACATAGTATAACATAAATGAGTCTCAATCTCTTTAGTTGGAAAATAGAGTCGAAAATAGATTCGAATTTCCATGGAAGAGAAGGGCGCACATACAAACTACCCATCACCAACACGAGTAGCACCAACACCAACACCACCAGCATTTATAGTTGAATCTCATCCTTTGTTCTCTAGCCTGGGAGAACTCTATTCAACATTAATTGTTGCTCTTCTAAAATCATTGTGTATGCTTATAAATATCGAAAATAATATTTTATAATATCGACAAATATGATTTTATTGATATATTTCCAATCCGAAATTATTACACAATGCATTATAGTAAATGCAATTCATCGTTTGAGTGATATCATGATTTCATATTGATTTCTTGAATAGATATTAATACCATTGTTAAGCATTAATTAATAATTCAATGCTACCTACGTATTACAATTTTTTACGTGTTCATAAATATTATTGTCTCGACACAATTTTTTCATATAACATATTTGTCCTTTCTCACATGCTTTAGTGCTAAATGCTTTCAACAATTTTTACGTTACCTATTAACATCAAAATGATTATGTAATATAATATATCATAAACATTGTTTCTAAACCGCACTAAAATAAAAGTACAATACGTGACATTAAATTTCATAAATGGGATTTGGTGTGCTATATCTTATCTCTGAAGTGCATAGAAGTTGATTACGTGGTATTTTTTATTTCCTTTGAGCTTTTCTGTGCTCACTGTCAATGCTCAAACAAAGCTTTGCACTCCTAGATATGTTCTGAGAAAAAAAATACAATGCAAAGTTTTTACTATGAAAGAAATTGATTATATATATACATATAAAGATAAAAATAGTGATATTCAAAACATAGACATATGGATTATTATACAGAAATGAAAATCACTGGGACATACTTGTATTTGTTGTTAATAAGTGATTGTGCAAAAATCTTTGTGCGGAGAAAGCCTATGTGGAGGAAGCATGTGAAGAAGTCTTTAATTAGGCACGCTTCATTTTTTATTATTAACAGACTGTGTGGAGTGCGGAGAAAAGGTTCGCACAGTGAAATCTTGAAGGCTTCATCCACACAGAGAAATTCATAATTTAAGGTAAAATATGAAGTTTACACACACTAAACTTTCCCATCATTGAATCTAAAATTACTTGCAAACGTGCTTCATTTTTTACAATGTCACACAATGCGAGTGGTTAATTTATTATTATAATATTATATTGATAGTGGAGGTCTACACATTCAAAGATTCAAAAGCTTCCTCCCTGTGTGGAGAGCATTGTGCAGATAGATTTCATTATGCATATAAAAATGTGTGGGAAGATTTCATTGTGCAAAGAGTTTTATTTTTGGATAACTTGCATTGTGTGGAGAGTGTTGAAGATATTTGATTGTGCATATAATTTTTTGCCAACAAATTTCACTATGCAGAGATATTAGTGCAAATAAATTTCATTGTGCAAGATATTTTTTCCTTTCAATGTGTGGAGTTCTCTTCTCACTCTACACAACCTTTAATCAATTAAATTTGTTATTAACAAGCGATTGTACAACAAGCTTTGTGCGGCTAAATATTATCTAGAGGAAGCATGTGCGAAACTCTGTAATTAGGCATACTTCATTTTTTACTATTAATAGAATCTGCAGAGTGCAAAGAATAAATGTCGTCACAGTGAAATCTTGAAGGCTTCATCTACGTAGAGAAATTCATAATTTAAGGAAAAGTCTAAAGTTTACACGCAAATCATTGAATCTAAAATTATTTCCATACGTGCTTCATTTTTTATAGTGTCGCACAACGTAAGTGGTTACTTTATTATTAATAGATTAGAAGAGGTCCCCACAGTCAAATATTCAAAGCTTCCTCCTTGTGTGGAGATAATTATGTTGATATCTCTCATTGTGTGAAGAAATTTGTGTGGAAAGATTTCAATGTGCGGAGAACTTTCATTTTTGGGAGAGCATTGTGTTGAGAGCTTTAACTGTGTAGATTGATTAGTGCGAAGAAATTTCATTGTGTGGAGAGTTTTGTGCGAAGATATTTTTTCTTTCAATGTGTAGAGTTCTCTCCACACTCCACACAGCTTTTAATCAATTAACAAACTATAGTGATAGAGGCAGAGACTATGTTGCATAATAACTACTAATCTCGTTTGCTTTGCTTTAGGATTTGTTTTCTGATAACATGAACTTCCATGTAGTTATGTAACATATTTTTCCCTTTTCATTTTGTTATTGTTATATATATATATATAGACACACACAACTCTTATTTCAAATCACACTATGTACACAATATAATAATAATATGTCACGTATATATTATATTTTGAAACATAGAATTATAAGAATAGCATATGCAATGTGGATATTCACTATAATTTATATATATAATTTGTAATATACTTGCAACATTTACAAATCCAACAAATGCATTTACATATTTTTAAAAAATGTATTTACATATTTTTCGATGGGGCATGAGTCATGAAGACACCACATGCAATTCAACTTAAAAAAAATTCATCAAATGACCGAAAGGAAGAAGTGACTAAAGTAAGGCATCCAAAGGCAATAAAATACATCAAACTTTCGTTCATTGAGCAATTGTAAAAGCTCACCAAACTGCAAATATCATTTTGAGTTCAACAAGCTTTACACTATAAATTTAAAGTTATGAGAGAGGTAAAGCCAATGAATGTATAATAAAGAGATGGAACATGATCTAATCTCAAAGGGGAAAGAAGCAAAAAGAATTGGATATGAAGATAGGATAACCAATAAGCATGCAAATTTCAATAAAAGGAGGGATTATGGCCCCTAAATTTTGGCCAAAATTTAGGGGTACTATTGGTGGGCCAACATATCTCTATCACTTTAATTTGAGATGAGAAAATACCCCACTCATCTATATACACAAAGATATCCTCATCTTCAGGTTAGAACTTTCTATCTATTTTTTTGACACTCTACAATACTTTTTCCTTGTTTAACACCTACATTCAATATTATTCCTATCCATGATTATATCTTAAATGTGTGTGATGATTCATTGTTATTGCAGACATTGATCCTTGACGGGAACCATTCAAGGTGAGATGTTTAATAATTTTTATGTTTGTGTGTGTGTGTGTGTGTGTTGTAATTTGGCTTGCAATATTGATTCTACAAACTATTCATTTCATTTCCTATTGAGTTAAAATTGTTGTACACTTAAGGTATTGGAGGTATGGAACTAGAATTACATATGGTTGTAACCTCGCTAAAATAGAGCAAAGAAATTGATAACATAGGACTAAGTCCACAATGACCCTATCTTAGAAGGAATCACTTACTGAGAATAAAAAACCATGGATGATAGGAGTTTTGATTTGAATTAATTAATGTTTTTAGTCTTTTATTATTTAAGATTTGAGCTAAAATGGATATATTTAATTTATATCAATGAATGATGGGATTAATGGCCAAAACTAGCTTTTATAAAATAAAATAATTGTTTCATTAGTATTCTGATGATAGTGCTCAATGGCCTTATGATGACATGAAACCCTCCAAAAATCGAATGCAAAGCATGGTAGGTTTAGAAAATTCATCGAAGTATATCCAATGTCATCATTCAATCGATTCCCACTTTCTTCAATCTTATGATGACTAGAAACATCCAACTATCAAATGCAAAGCATGGCAAGGTATGGAAAGTTCATCAAAGGATATCCACCATCATTGCTCAATTGACACCAGATCTCATCAGTCTTATGATGCTAGGAAATTATCCTTTCATGGTATTGCAATAATATGCAATGATGATTATTAGCGTCGGAACTCCAATGAGCGCTTGTGTCAAGAAACACCTTTTATCTTTGACAACTCGTGTCCATAACTATCTTCGAAATTTTGACTATTATAAAATGTCGATAGAAATTGTACCTAAAATAAATCTTAGTTATCCGTCCTTTTATCATTATAGTGTTGGAACTTCATCACAAGAATTGAAAATGACCATAAAAAACTAACTCAATTTTTAGTAGTGATGGAATTTCTCCTCAATACTTAAAACTTAAAAAGGGAAGAGATTTAAGGTTAAAACATTCTAAATATAAGCTCATTAATGGAGTGTTATTTAGAATACATTATGATAATGTGTTACTAATGCATTTGAAAAAATATAATGTAGAGATCCTTAGTCTTATCTAGTCCACTTTAGTCAGTGATTCTTATGCATATGACAAGAAGAGTATGATTTTCTAGACATTTGTTGGAAAGGAAAGGAAGAATGGTCCACCATTGTCAACAATTGAAGTAGAACATTTTTTTGAACAATGGGGTTTTCATATAATTAGGGAAATTAATCCAAACCCTTCAAAGATCCATAAGTACATCTCGACTACCATAGTTTATTTTAGAATGTGGATTGATGCCATTCCTCTAAAAAAGTTCAAGGTTGAGTAGATTATTTTTTCCTTATCCATTTCATAATTTCTAGCTTTGATATCCCTACATCCTTAATTCTTGATAATGAAACTTATTTTTTGTCCTTGAAGTTAGCTAAAATTGCTTTAGATAAATGAATCAAAATCAAATATTATACTAACTATTATCCTTAGGGAAATGGTTTAGAAAAATCTACCAACAAAATTTTAATTCAAATTCTTAAAACAATAACTCATGAACACCAAAGAAATTGGCACAATCAATTACATAATGCTTTATTGGAAGATAGAATCACACTAAAGAAGATGTTAGGAAATTCCCATTCCTTTTTTATAGAATCACACCAAAGAAGGAATTAATAAATTTCCATTACTTTTTTATGATAAGGAAACACTCGACCTCCCAATGTCTTTAATCTATATTTGTAATTAACCTAGTCAATTAGAAAAGAACCATTCTCTATCATGCAAATAAGAATTGAAAAATTAGTAAAGCTTGAAGAAGAAAGAGAGAAAATGAAACATAAGTTTCATGAACATGAATTAATAATCAAATACTAGTTTGATAAACCTTCATGTAGGAGAAAATATAAATTTTAGTTGGTTATGTTGTTTTCAAATGGGATAAAGTCCAAGACGAAAAAGGAAACCATTCAAAATTTTGATACCTTTGACTTTGCTTGTTTTAGGTTTCTAAAAATCTTGGCCCTTCTACTTACATATTGCAATAATATGAGGGGAAGATTGAAAGCCACATTTTAAATGACTAAGTCTTGAAGAAATAGTTTTCCTAAACTATTTATTGATTTTACTTGTAAATATTATTTCATTTGTTTCAGTTATTTTGTTGTCATATTCATGATTTAACTCTTAAAAAAATATTTCCTTCAATTATTGTATTGTTTTTAATAAGTTTCTTT
The DNA here is from genome assembly GCA_000404065.3 of Pinus taeda. Classification (NCBI taxonomy): domain Eukaryota; kingdom Viridiplantae; phylum Streptophyta; class Pinopsida; order Pinales; family Pinaceae; genus Pinus; species Pinus taeda. The sequence goes on along the minus strand of APFE031675910.1, from coordinate 53,444 downwards.
GATTATTGAAATTTTATTAGTGATTAAGTATTTATGATTTCTCCTTTTATCTTTTTAGTGATTAGTTGGCAATTAATTCACTCTAATTGCATATCAAAAGTCATTTCCCTCTATTATAAACTAATAAGGATTTTGTGTCATGCGAATAGATGTTTAACTCTTGACTAATTTAAGTAGTAACTCATAATGTAAAGATTTTTTTTATTCCTGATGTATCTTATCCTTTTTTAGCACACTTTTAGGAAAGGTGTTTATTTGTTATTTTTATAATGTCTCCACTCTTCTCACATTATTAAAGGTGGAGTGGGGGTGGTGAATGAGTATTCCTTGTTTTTTTCCTTATTTCACACATTCACTTTCTATTAATTAATTATTTGTTGGCATTATGGTACATGTGTTGTCCTTGATGGCAACCCACTCACAAGTCAGCTCAAAATTGATAAAGGGAAACACACATTGTAACAGGTCATTTCAGAGGTAACATAGAAATGGCACAGAAGAACAGGATGATGGAACAAATAATTATAGATTAGAATCAAGAAATTGAATAAAAAGAATGATTTAAGTTATCTTAATTTGCGTACATTGTTTCACCTAGTCCAAGTAGTGTATACAAGTGGGTTCATAGAACAGAAGGAGCCTATACGTATACACACACTTTCACATAAAGAAAAGCATGTATGGGATGGAAAATTAAGGATAAAAAATACGAAGAGTCCATACCATGGTATTAGCCTACAATATTGAGCGGAGTAATGGTTACTTGATCCCATCTAAGAATACCATAGGTTCTAAGTGTTTTTCTGGTCTGATGTATTGAAAAAGTATCTAAGTATATAAGGAGGAGAAGATCAAAGGGCTAAGTCTGCAGGTAAAAGGGTTTTTCATGAATACTTCAATCTGAATTATTTTGTATGCTGTAAGGGTTATGGTTATGATATGATCTAAAATATCTTGTGCACATTTGGATACAATGTTGGATGAAATGACTTATCATTCTATGATTAGATAATGGATGGGTTAGATATGAATTCTAACGCATGTTTTATCCTTTAAATCATGCGATATGGGTATGTCTAAAGTCTGTAATAGTTGCGAAGTTATAAGTTCTTATTTGTAGATCTATATATTGGTTTGCCTTGGTGAAGGCACGTATACATGCTAATTCAACACTTCCAAGTAGTGTATGCAGAAGAAAACCCTATTGTTCAGAGATGACTGATCTATTTAATTAGTTATGTTGTTTTACTGTTGTTTGTCAATGATGCCTTCATTAGATCTAAAAGTAAAACTGATTGTATAAGGAGATTGAGTCTAGTTGATTGATTGATTGAGTAATAAGGGTGATCTTTGCTGCTACCTATTTAGAACTCTATAATTTGATAGTAGATATTCAAAAGTCACTAGTTGGTATAGTTTCTGGTTCATAGGTTTTACGATTCAGTATCTTTAGAGGTATATGCGGATTGGGCTAAAGGAAGTAGCGTATACATGTAGGTTAGCTTCATTGAAGTAGTGTATACATTCTAACATGATTTTTTGACGTTGCAATTGATCCTGGTTGTTGATGCAGTGTTCTAGGTTAAGCTCTGTGTTCTGGTAATAGTGATCTGATTTTTTAGATTGACTGATTGTTGATGCATTTCTATTTGATGGTTGTATTGTAGTGGTGATTGAATTTGAGCTTCAGTGTTATTGATGGGTCCAATATGAAAATTTGATGAAACGTGGCCTACATATTGTGTTGTTGTAGCAAGAGTATCCAATCTGAAAATTTATAAAACATGGTCCCTGGAGGAAGAGTGAAGGTAGTAATCTTCTATAGGTCGACTTCTACTTACTGGTAAACACATCAGCCAGTACAAGAGCTAGGGGGTTGGAGCTCCCTTCTAGTAGAAGCTGGAAAAGGAGTGAAGGTTGTAGCCTTCAGTAGGTAGATGCCTGCGTATTTTAAAATGTCTACACTAGTACAAAACTTGTAAAAAAATAATTATTATAACAATATTGATGACTGAGAGGATAGTAGTGGTGGTTTTTTCCCACATTTTGTTTCCACCCGAAAAATCCTAGTGTTCATTTGTGCTATGTATGCGTGTTGATTTATTATGTTCTTACTGCATTTGTTTATTGCCTAGTAAATGCATCACACTCTAGTTTAAGATAATGAATTAATTTTTTTTATCAAAGTTTGTTATATAAACGTTGGTTTCATTCTTTATAGGCACTGACATACACTCATTGGTTTCAGTAAAGTAGCGTATACAGTTTGAAAAATGAAGATCATTATTGTGAAAGTTTAAATACTGATTCACCCCCCCTAGTATTTTTCCCAACAAATGTTATTGGAGCAGGTCATTTAGAAGAAGCTTGATTGTTTGAAGGAAGATCTCTCAAGATGACCAATCACAAAGGAACAGGATCCATCAGACCACCAATCTTCAACAGAGATAACTTAACATTTTGGAAGACAAGAACCAGAGCCTATCTTCAGTCACTTGGAGCTGATGTTTGGTAAATTGTGGAAGGAGGATATCAATGTCCATCAATAGTCACCACAGATCCAATAGAAAATAAAGCATATGAAAACAATGCCAAAGTCATCAATGCATTATTGGGAAGTCTAACATAATCAAAATTCATCAAAGTCATGCATCTAAACTCAGCCAAAGCAATATGGGACAAAATCATTTAGAGTTATGAAGGAGATTCCCAGGTAAAACATTTTAAACTCCAAATGCTCAGAATTCAATATGAAACTCTCAAGATGCATAGTGATGAAAGTATTTCTAGTTAATTTGTTCAAGTAGATGCGATTGTAAATCATATGAATAGTCTGGGTGAAGAAATAAAGGAGGCTATTATAGTAGAGAAAAATTTAATATCTCTATCTGCTAAATTTGAGTCAAAAGCATCTTCCATTGAAGAGAAGAAGGATCTACAATATGTTACTATTATTCAACTTCATGGAATTTTAACTTCCTTTAAAATGAGGAAAGTAGGTCCATCAAAATTCAGAGAAACTGCTTTAAAGCCTCTACAAAGGGAATATAAAAGGAAGATCTCAAAGAATCGGGATATACATCACAAGAAGACGAGGTAAACTTTGTGAAGAAACTTGAACTGGGTACCGAAAGATTCAAAGGTAAGATTCCCTTAAAATGTTCTACTTGTGGTAGAGTTGGTCATTATGCTGCCAAATGTCCTCATAAAGATAACCATGAAAAAGGAAAGGATTATACAAAAGGTTATGGGAAACAGTTTGTTAATAGAAGAATTTATTATACTCATGAAGATAGTGATGGCTTGTCTAGTGATGAAGGTGAATCTGAGCAAGATATTTAACTACTCATGGCTTACGAAAATGATGATCTTATGGATGCCTTAGAAGAATAATCTTTTCTTCAAGAAATCACTCATCTTAAAATTTGTTTGGAAGGAAACAATAAGGTCATAGACACTTTCACACATCATCTCACTAAAAAGGAAAAGCACAATGAGAAATTAGAATGTGAAATAGTGGGTCTAAGAAAAGAACTTGAGAATACAAAATCTCTAAATATTAGATTTTCTAAAGGATCAAAAACCTTAGATGAAATGGTCAAGGTTCAATGTTCTCCTCATATAAATATTGGTCTTGCATACACTGGAGAAACATCCCAACTAGAAAAGCCTTCAGCCATCACCAGAAGCTATCTTGATGCATCAAAAACAAATGAACAATTTGTCAATCCTCAACAAAATCCTAAGAGTACTCCCCAAGTAAATCAGGCTCATTTTACTCCAAAGGTGAACATCAATAGAAGCACCAACCAAAAGGTGAAAAATACCAAAATATTTTATGATCACAGAAACTTATTCTTTAATGGAAAATGTTTTTCATGCCATAACTTTGGTCATAAGGCTATTCAATGTGTTTCTTACAAAAATATAATGACTAGAGAATCAAGAAAACAAACGAGCATGACAGGAATCAAGAAGAGTTCTTATAATAACTTTTCTCCACTTGAAGATGAAATTCAATGTTTAGTTTGCAATAACTTTGGTCATGAAGAGTCTGAATGCAGGAGCAAATTTCAGCCAACATATCAAAAGGAGAAAACATCATCCAACTCCAAGGTATGGAAAAGGAAGGAACTACAGTCAGAAGGATGTGGCATAGATCTGTTTTCAGAAGGGCAAGAAAATCAGTGGTACATTAATAGCGGATGCTCAAAGACATGACAAGTGATAAATATAAACTCATTTCATAAAATGCTTTAGAAAAGGAAAATAATGTATCTTTTGGGAATGATACACTAGTTGTCATTAAGGGTAAAAGTTCCGCTTTTCTAAAATAAAAGGTTAAATATGGACATGTTATGTATGTCGATGGTTTAAATCATAACTTGTTGAGTGTTAATCGAATGTGAGATCAAGGAAATGATTTTTTTTTTCAATTAAAATAATGTGTGGTTCATGAGCTTGACACATGAAACACCATAATCAAAGGTACAAGAACTCCAAGCAATCTATATATACTAAAAGAAGGTTAAGAAAAATGTTTTCTATGAAAAATAGGAGAGAACTGGTTAAGGCACAGAAGATTGGGGCATCTAAGATTTTCTCAAATAAGAAAATCATTCAAGCTCAAGGCGGTTCGTGATCTTCCAAATATCATCATCCTAGAAAATACCATCTACAAACCATGTCAATTTGGTAAGAAAACTAGAGTTCAATTCAATGCTAAAGAAGGATCAAAAGTAAGCCTCCTGAACTCATTCATACTGATTTGTGTGGGCCAACAAGGAAAAATTCACCTCATGGAGAAGAATACTACATTTTATTCATTAACGATTCTTCTAGAATGTGCTAGATTGGTTTATTAAAGCATAAAGATGAAGCATTTGAAAATTTTAAGGTCTTCAAATCTTTAGTTGAAAATTAATTAGATCTAAAAGTAAAATGTCTCATATCTGATCGAGGAGGAGAATTCATATTAGATGATTTTTTTGAATTTTGTGAACAACATGGAACAAAGAGACAATTCTTTGTTTCTAGAACTACTCAACAAAATGGCATGGTGGAAAGAATGAATAGAATAGTTCAACAAATGGCTTGAGCTATGCTTGTTGAGTATGAAACTCCTGACACCTTCTGAGGTGAACCTGCATACACTGCAATAAATATTCTCAGCCAAACTCATGTACATGTAAATAGTGATCAAACTCCATATGAACTTTGGTATGGTAAGCCTCCTATTGTAAAACAATTCAAAGTTTTTGGAAGAAAATGTTTCGTCAAAAGGACTAATGAAAAACTTCATAAGTTTGAACACAGAGCAGACAAAGGAATATTTCTTGATTATTCATCTAGAAGTAAAGGATACAAATGGTATAATAAGAGACTTCGGGAAATTGGTGTATGCATTAATGTTGTAATCGATGAAGCATGCAGAAATATGAAACAAGTGACATCAGCAAAGGAAGATGATAATGATGAAGACGGTGAATTATTTCCTATATCAAATCAAAATGATATTGAGGAAGAATCCATTGAAGCATCATAAGAATATACATCTGACAGGGAAAAGGCTCCATCCAGTTATGTTCAAAAGAATCATCCAAAATCTCACATTCTAGGAGAAAAAGTATCTAGAGTATAAACAAGAAGAACTCTTGTAGGAGCTTCTAGTTATCTAGAATTATTATCCTCCATAGAGTCACAAAATGTAAGTGAAGCCACCAGAGATGAATGTTGGGTTAAGGCCATGGATGAAGAACTTGAACAAATTGAAAAGAATGATACTTGGGAATTATTTCCTAGACCTCATGATAAAAATGTTATAGGAATAAAATGGATATTCAAGAATAAGTTGAATGAAAATAGAGAGGTAATTAGGAATAAAACAAGGCTTGTTTGTAAATGGTATGCTGAACAAGAAGGTATATACTTTGAAGAAACTTATGCACTTGTTGCTCGATTGAATCCATAAGAATATTTCTAGCTATTTCAAGTTTTCAAAAATTCAAATTTTATCAAATGGATGTAAAATATTCATTTCTTAATGGATATTTCGAAGAAGAAGTATATTTTGAACAACCAGAAGGATTCATTCTGGGAAATGATGCAAAGCTTGTGTGGAAACTCAAAAAGGATTTATATGGATTGAAAAAGCTCTGATGGCATGGTATTATCATCTTGACAAATATCTTCAATAATAAGGGTTCACAAATGGATCTACAGACAACAACTTAGATATAAAACTTGAGAATGATAAACTGCTAATTATTTTTGTTTATGTTGATGATATCATCTTTGGAAGTAATGAAGAATATATAAGTCAAAACTTTTCTTCTGTTATGTAGCAATAATTTGAATTGTCATTACATGAAGAAATAGCTTATTTTCTTGTTCTACAGGTGAAAAAAACAAAATATGGCATCTTTATTTCACAAAATAAATATCTCAAGAAGATTCTGAAGAAGTATGGAATGGAAGATTCCAAACTAGTATGTACTCCAATGGTAACAAGATGTAGTCTTAGTTCTAATAATGCATCTCCTATAGTGAATCAACCAGAGTACATATCTATGATTGGAAATCTACCTTATCTACTAGGTACCAGACCATATATCATGCATGAAGTAGGAATTGTGGGAATATTCCAAGCCAATCTAAAGGAATCACATCTTCACGTTGTAAAAAGAATACTCAATTATCTCCAAGGAACTCAAGACTTTGGTTGATCGTATCCTAAAGATACAGATCTCACTCTTCATGCATATATAGATGTGAACTAGGTTGGAAATGTTGATGATCGAAAAAGCACCAGTGGAGGTGCATTCTGTATGGGATCATGATTAGTATCTTGGTTCAGCAAGAAACAATGTTTGATTTCTTTATCTACTGCTGAAGCAAAATTTGTGGTTATTGCATTTGCTACACACAACTACTCTGGATGATGCAAACATTACAAGATATCCAAATCTCATGTTCTCCACCCATCTCCATTCTACGTGATAATACAAGTGCTATTAGTATTTCGAAAAATCCAGTCATGCACTCCAAGACCGAGCACATACCCATTAAGTACCACTTTCTATGAGAACAATTGCTTCAACAAAAGGTTAAGTTGGAGTATGTTCCCTCCAAATAATAGGTTGTTGATATATTTACTAGAACTCCTCCTAGATTAGCATTTGAATAACTCAGACAAAAGCTAGGAGTTATTTCTGCCTCATCCTACTATTAAAACCAGTTTTTAGAGCAATGTTTCCTATATGCGGATTTCATGAAGCAGAGTCATATATATACGTGAGTTTCTGTGTCTACAGTAGCGTATGTGTTTTTCTGATAGAAAAATAGTGGGTAGAACCAGAATCAAATTTTGACATGGGTGTTTAGTTTGATATTAATGGTTACAGTCCGTTGATATGCTTTTATCATTGATGTTTATTTGATTAATGAAGATGCCTTGATGAATGAATTGTTGACAATGCACAGATAGCATAGGTTCAGGGGGAGCATTAGCCTTCAAAAAATTGTTGGCATCATGGTTGCTGAATTCAGCTAGGGTCTCTGTTATTAATTTCATTTAATGAAAAGGTCATGTCAAGACCTATGTTGTAATAATATGTCCCTTTCTGAAATAGTCTATTATGAATGACTCTTTTTTTTTTTGGGCATATGATGTAATTTGTACCCCCACTATGCATGGGAAGGATGATATAATAATTGCAATTTTCAGTCATGTATGAACATTTTGGTATATCCCCACTTGGTTGGGTGACTGATGTATGTATGATTCATTGGTGATAGCAAGGTCATACTCACATAGTTGAGTTATAGAGTCATGTTATTCTTTTGAAAAATATTTCTGCAGACTCTACATGTGCTCAGGGGGAGCATGGATAGTATAATGCATCTTAGCATGTACTAAGGGGGAGCATATCTTGGTCCACCCTTTGACCTTTATGTCAAAGTGGGAGATTATCTTGGTGTTGCTTGATATATCTAATAGGTTCTATAGCTTGAAGTGGTCAACACCAACATGGTTGCCATCAAGTCCAAAGGGGGATATTCTTGGCATTATGGTACATCTATTTTCCTTGGTGGCAAAACACTCACAGGTCAGTTTAGAATTAATAAAGGGAAACTCACATTGTAACAGGTCAATTCAAAGGTAACAAAGAAATGGCACCAAAGAATAGGATGATAGAAGAAAGGATTATAGATCAAAATCAAGCAATTGAAGAAAAAGAATGATTTAAGTCATTTTAAGTTGTATACATTGTTTCACCTAGTCCAAGTAGCGTATACAAGTGAGTTCATAGAACAAAAGGAGCATATACATATGCACCCACTTTCATAGAAATAACAACGCATATGGGATGGAAAATTAAGGATAAATAATATGAAGGGTCCATACCATGGTATTAGCCCACAATATTGAGCAAAGTAACAGTTACGTAATCCCGTCTAGGAATACAACAGGTTCTTAGTGTTGTTTTGGTCCAAGGTATTGAAAGGGGCTCTAAGTATATAGGGAGGAGAAGATCAAAGGGTTAAGTGTGAAAGTAAAAGGGCTTTTCATGAATACCTCTATCTAAAGTATATTTTATGTTGTAAGGGCTATGGTTATGATATGATCTGAAATATCTTGTGCACCTTTGGATACAATGTTGTATCAGGATCATGAAACCTGAAATGACTTATCATTATATGATTTGATAATGGATGGGCTAGATCTGAATTCTAATGCATGTTTTATCCTTTAAATGTTGTGATCTGGGTATGTCTAAAGTCTAGAATAGTTGTGACGTTATAAGTTATTATTTGCACATCTATACGCTGGTTTGCCTTGGTGAAGGCGTGTATACACGCTAATTTGGAACTTCCGAGTAGCGTATGGAGAAGAAAATCTTGTTGTTCAGAGATGACTGATCTATCTGATTAGTGTTGTTGTTTTACTGTTGTTTTTCAATGATGTCTTCATTATATTTCAAAGCAAAAAAGATTGTATAAGGAGATTAAATCTGGTTGATTGATTGATTGAGTAAGAACGGTGATCTTTGTTGCTATCTATTTAGAACGATGTAATTTGACAATAGATCTTCAGAAGTCACTGGTTGGTATAGTTTTTGGTTCAGAGGTTTTATGATTCAGTATCTTTAGAGGTATATGCAGCTTGGGCTAAAGGAGGTAGTGTATACATGCAAGTTGGCTTGATTGAAGTAGTGTATACATTCTGACATATGGTTTTTGAAGTTGCAATTGGTTCTGGTTGTTGATGCAGTGTTCTGGGTTCAGATTTGTGTTTTGGTGATAGTGATCTAATTGTTTATATTGACTAATTGTTGATGCAATTGTATTTGATGGTTGTATTGTAGTGGTGATTGATTTTGAGCTTCAATGTTACTGATGGGTCCAGTATGAATTTGATGGAACATGGCCTACATATTTTGTTGTAGTACCAGTAGTATCTAGTTTGAAAATTTATGAAATGTGGTCCCTAGAGGAAGAGTGAAGGTAGTAACCTTCTGTAGGTTGATGTCTACTTACTGGTAAACATATCAGCTAGTACAAGAGTTAGGGGGTTGTATCTCCCTTCCAGTAGAAGCTGTAAAATGAGTGAAGGTTGTAGCCTTCAGCGGGGAGATGCCTGTGTACTGGAAAAATTTTGCACCAGTACAAAAATTGTAAACACTTTTTATTGTAAGAAGATTCAAGACTCAAATGACAGCAACAGTGGTTTTTTCCCACATTGGGTTCCCACCTCAAAAAGCATGGTGTTCATGTGTGCTGCTTATGTGTGTTCATTTATTCTGTTCTTACTACATCTGTTTACTGCTTAGTAAATGCATCACACTCTGGTTTAAGACAATGCATTAACTGTTTTACAGAGTTTATTATATATACACTAGTTTCATTATTTATAGGCACAGACATACACTAGTTGGCTCGAGTAAAATAGTGTATACATATTGAAAAAGAAAAATCATTATTGTGAAAGTTTAAGTATTGATTCACCCCCCCCCCCCCCCCACCAGTATTTTTCCCAACATTATTAAGCCAATCACACAACTTTAATGAAAAATATTCAACATTCAAATACTACAATCCTCAAAATTTTTACGTGAAAACCCATCTCGGAGGAAACCATAAAACAACTTTGTATTTATTAATGGATGTAGGCACCAACATATTGTCATAATCATTGCAAGAACCCACCTGTAGGACTCTAATTCACTTTCAAATATTTCATATGTATTATAATTATTTTTTATCCAATTAATTCCTCTTCAGTCACGTTCATTATTATTTGGATATTCAATATTAATTTATTCCAACACCTTACAACTCCATGCTCTACAATTAGATCTCAACTATTCTAGGTTTATTCTATCTTTTTGAAGCATTCATCTCTTTACTATATGCTATCCTTTTTCTTTGCACCAATCCTTGTGTTATCAAACATGTAATATATATTTCAGATTAAGACAAATTCCTATGACCATGTTATTGGTGTAGTCCTCATTCAACATATACATACATTGGATTATCATAGTGAAACGACCTTTAAATCTAGACATACCCCACCTTTGATAAGAAGATGTTTTCCATCGTGCATATATGTATGCAATGGAAGAATTATATTCTAGGGAAGGAGATGATCATCCACACTTATCATGGGCCTATATAATTATGAAAAAGAAAGGGAATTTATAGAGTACCTTATGAGCCTCAGTATTGCAACAAGAATGTTGCAACTCCCAATGCTACCAACTTTAATTATCAACCCAAGGATCATACAAACTTAAGAGGTATAGGCACTATATGTGCAGCATAAAATGTGTCGTCCTTTCTTTGTCATGATGTAATGGAGTGAATGTAATGAAATCAAATCCTAAATTAATTGCATAAATGGAAATGTTACTTTGAAAAGAAATTAATCCTAGGCAAGAACAACAATTTCTAATTGAAATACTAAGAGCATGAATTCAAATAAATAGGCCTAATCTACTTTTTAAAAAGGCATGTCCTAATTGGTGTGTATTCTTCCTCAATCATAGATTTAGAGCCTAGGCTTGATTATTCAACCCTAAGGTACAAACAAAAAGCCTTTTGAGAAAATATGGGCAAGTAAATACGTGCTAGAAGACTGCTACAAGGAGTTACTAGCTACATCACGAAGTTACGAGATTTGATACAAAAATATATAATTCACTGAACGACCAAAAAAATAAAATCCAAATTGGATGGGACAATTTTTTTATTTAATGGGATTTCCTAGGTCTCCATTCCAAGTGGAATCACTCAAAAATACCCCTATTAACACATCATAAAAAATAGTAGTAAATTACTAGTCTGAAATCTAGAAATTCACGAACTAGTTAATCTATCAAATTCCTAACCTAATCAAGCACAAATGAGATGTGGTAAAAAAAATTATTAACTTGAATTTTTTTTATGATCTCATGCAAGTGGAATCAACTCAATTGAAGCTCTTTAGAATGTTCTAAAAAATAGCATAAAATTACTACTATTTCCCACAAGGGACTTCAAGAAATTTAGATTTGGGAATAAGAAAACTAATCCAAGTAGCTCAATGATTACTATGACCTTCCAAAGTTGTTAGAATGATGAAATAATAAATGTGATCCTACAAAATAACTTAATTCAACCATTTAACCCAATCCCACAATAGGAAATCATCAATACTAAATGCAACAATAAAATATAAAACAAGAACAAGAGATGCATGTGAATCAAAAGCGAAAAGAAGAAAGGTAAATTATACAAAATCGATCTAAGGCTCCTGGGATATTCAATCCCAATGAAATCTAGAGTCCTATGAAGGATACAAATAATTAGAAGTTGAAAATGTTATGAATCCTCATTATTTCCATCAATACAATTATATCCCTACAAGAAATGAAAGTGAAACTGCAAAAATACAAGTGTTCTCCACAAGAAGACTAAGAAAAAACAACCCCAAGAGGAAAATTAGAATTGGTACTTATAAAAAATGATTCGGAAGCATTCTCCATGAAAGAAGAAAGCTTTCTCCTCCAAAATCCCTCAAATAGTGGATTTGGTTCCCAATACTAGGAATTTGTATTAAATGACAGGGAATGCATTCCTAGATTTTCTTAACCATTGGAGCTCTAGAATTTGTGTAATAATTCCATAATATCTTGTTGATTTATTATCCAGTATTGATCCTCCTTTAGTAGGCAGAAAGTCCCTAAATTATCTCCTCCTCTAATTATTCATATTCTTCCCAATATTCTCACAATATTCTTTAAAAATAAATAATATTAGGCACAAATATGAAATTATCCATAAACTTTCCTAATGGAAATATTAAAATTAAAAATATGTCTTCTAATGCAAAAAGAGAGGGTTAATGTGTTGAAGGATGATCAGATGGGCATTAATTTATGTCTAATTTGGAGGCCCACCATACCCCTCTTCTAAAAGTGTTTCTCACCCTATGAGCAGCTTAGCGACCTAATTGCGCCTCATTCCTGGCCCTCATGGGTTCCCTCTTATGCATTCCTCAATCATTTCTCTTAAGAATCTAGGTGGTGAGCTCTACAAGGACAAGAATAAAAATGTAGTTGTTCTTTTCATTATTGTTTAGCAGCCTATCAAGCGCAAAAACATAACTTTCCTCTTTGCAAGTGAACTTTGTTGGATTGTAGGCCCATTGCATTAACATCCTCTCCTTTGACACCTTCATTCCATTTTCACTCATTTTTCAAAAATTGTTTGTGCATAGAAAAATCATAGTGGTTTTAGAGACCATTAACCTGCCTTCTTCCCCTTATTCAAGATGTGTTATTCAATGTCTTTTAGTTTGGCAAGGTCTTTAACATCCTTTTCCAACCTCTTGCTACCTTTTTCCACCGTTTGGACACTACTGGAAACCTCAAGATGCCCTTCGATGAGATCTTGTAGCAATGCAGAGCATCTTGTACCAGAGTTGTAGCATTATAAAGCACATCACAAAATTTATCAAATCTTGACCAAAATTGCACATCATGCTTAAATTTTTCCTCTTACCTTTCTATAACATATTCTAGGCTTTGGACAAAAACTAAAAAGAGATTAGAGACCTCTTGGAAATCTTATTTTCATCATTGCGGTTTGAGTTATATTTTGATGGTGAGTGCCTTATTTCCTTTTGTTTCCTTCTTCTTCTCTTTTGTGGCCTAGATGCTTGCCTAATGGGATTTAGAGATCTCTCTTTTGATTCGGCCTCTCTTAGGCAATGTTATTCTGGGTTTTAGCACAATTTGTTCCTGTCTTCCTTCTTCCTCCTTGAGTTTTTTTTTTTGGATAATGTCCCTCTTCTCCCTATTCTTCTACTTCTTCATTAGCTTCTTCTTCTCCTTCTTCTTGGTTGTGGAATTTATATGGTTAGATACACCCCCCATAGCCTTCAATACAAATTTTCAAAGTTGGCAAGGAAATTGTCTATTTCTTATATTTCCTAGAGGAAGGATGATTTCATGCTCACTCAAAAATAATTGCAATTCACCTTCTTATTAAACTCAATTAAAATGAAGCATACATGTTTCATTTTTTTATTTGTAAACTTTTATCAAAATTTTCCCATAGGTTGTACTACTGAAAAAAATGAAAATTTTGCAGGCTTCTTATTCACACCTGGAAAGGAGAATTATTTTTTTACCCTTCCTTTGGGTGTTTTCCTACGAATCCTAGGGTTTTGGAGTGAAATTCCTAATAATCAAGGTCTTTTGCAACAATGTTTTCCTTCATGTAGCATCCATGTTTTTCCTGTAGTGCACAACATGTCATTTCTGTAGCAGCCCTGTAAATCAACTATGTATCTTTTCTATAGCACCCTAGGTAAACCCTGGTATCATCTAATTCTACCCTCGATGCCTCAATGAGCCTCTCTATTTGTTTTTGGAATGAAACCTTTTTCTTTTATTTCTTTTGTTTTGTAATGGCTCAGAGCACTTTAGTGACTTGGCCTTTGCACAAATTTCTTCTTTTAACTATTGACCCCACACCTCATAATCATCAGCCTTCCTAATTTGGCTTTTCTACATTGCACGAGTGAGGGAGTTAGTTGAAATTAGCTAGTTGAGGTTGGTCGAGACTGCTGACCCATCCTTAGCTTATAAAACCTCATCTCTTATGCATTGGCAACAAATTTCTAGCTATAATATGCTCAATAGAAGAGGTCAAGAATATTGCATACATATACATACCTAATGGTTGTTAGAGAGGCATGCATGCTACTACTGAGTTGATGATCAATCCATGCTTCCATGGAGGTGCTAAATTTCTTTTATTTCTTCTAGATAGATCTTAATAGCTTGATGATTCTTTAACTGATAAGGTTAGTGTGCATGTTTCTTTCTATTGTTCAATCCTCTGCTGATGGAGTGGATGGACTGCTTCCTAAGGAGGGTGTGCCCCCTTCTCAATCTTCAAAAATGGCTTCATGCTACTCAAGGTGGCTAGATCTTCTATTGTGTGAGTGAAAAAAAGAATTGATGATGAGTTTCTCCAATCAGATTGCCTCCTGTATCTTCTTCTCGTCCATCCTATAGTTAGACAAGATCTTCCTATAGCAATTACAGTCTTCTTGTAGAAGAATTATTTTATGCATATCTCTCAAAGGGTAGACTGGACTGACCTGAAATTTAGTGAGAATGTTTCCACATCCCTATGCATCTCCGCATTACAAATCTTGGCAAATGGTGCATGAATATCGAGAAAATTTAAAAATGGTTGTAGGTGATGGAGGTTGATTTCTAGAAATGTGTGCACCAGAATTTGCTGAAATTACTTGAGCATGTTACCATCATCCATATGCATCTCCCGATGAAACAAATCGGTAAATGGATGCATGGATATTGAGAAAAATTAAAAATGATTGTAGATGATGGAGGTCAATTTCTCAAAAAAATTGCACCAAAATTTGTTGAAATTGCTTAGGCATGTTACCATAATTCATATGCATCTCCCCTAAAAGATATCTGAAAATACATGCACGGTTTTCAGGATATGACAAAAATAATTTTATATTCTGTGTATTTTGGCTTCATGTAGCAAAACAAAGCCCTCTTGTAGCATTTTAGGACAACAAGGAAAATTAATGGGAAAAGCTTTGGAATGATGGGTGGATGGTGGAAATAGACAAGGGTGATGGATTAGCATGGACTTGATCCTTCTGGGGCATCTGAGCAAAGGAGGAGAAAGTCCAACTTTGACTTCCTTTGACTAGAATTTTGGCCAACTTTTTCTTTCGGTGCTAAAGTGTTCTTGTTGCTTGCAAAGGTTGGAGAGCACCTACATTCATGAAAGAGAAATACATGGAGAAAACATTTTTTTTCGTTTTCATTTTTTCATTTTTTTTCTTAGGCCTACTAGCTGCTTCAATGAGGTTTTCAACTAGTAAGTCTGGATAGGCACCTCAAATGAGGTTTTCACCTATTATCTTTTCTTCTTTCTCCTTTTTTCATTTTTTTCAACCCATTTACTGCCTCATGGAGGTTTGCAATCAATGAGCCAATCTCAGGTGCCTAAAATGAGGTTTTCACTAGAGATTTTATTTTTTTCTTCTTAATTTTTTTTTTTCATTTTCTATCCTACTCTACTTGAAAAACAAAATCTTTTTCAAGTATAGGAATACTTCCAATGGAGCCACTTACATAACTAGATGACAGATAAAATCAATGTAGGCTCGAAACATATTCTTTGACATGTACCTAAATGTAAGAGACCAAATGCTTTGACTGAGATGATATTAGGAATTGTTGAAGAAGAGTATCTTGCTACAACTTAATGATTGTCTAGAACCATATTTCAATATAGTTGTGATGCCCCTGGTCCACTAGCTAATTTGGATCATCTTGGATGTATTCTTCTTCTATGAAATTCATATCTTCTTTTTTTTATTGATTATTCTCTTAAACATGTAGAGGATCTAATCGTGAATGTGATGTAAATCCCTCAATATCTAATTATGATGTCTACTCTTCATCAAATGTAGCCCATGATTCTTTGGTCTTCTCATTTGAATCTTCTTCTTCTAGATGTTGTCCTTTAATGGCACCAAGAGAATATATTTTTTTAAATACTCTTCTTAAGCTAAGATAAATACATGTGAGATGAAGAGGAAATGTTTGGAAGTGTTGTGCCTCAACATTATAAGTGGGTTGAGCTACTTCCTTGTGTGGGTTTGGAAATGACGGTACAGGTAGTTGAGTGGGAGTGGATATTTGAGATGGTTTTGGTGGAGGTGGATGGTAGGGATAACATGGAGTTGGGTATGGAGTAAATTGAGGAAAATATTGAGGATATCGTGGATGGATCCCATAAGTTCCTTCCCAATCTTGTTGCCAAGAATTTGTTTGGGGTTGAGATGGCCAAGGTTGCCAAGGAAAGGGTGTGTTCCAATTACTTCGAGGTGGATGTGCATAACCTTGAAACTATGAATTAGGCTTTCCTATCATACTAGATTGACTAGGTTTACATGGTCCTCTTGGAGCTACATAACATAATTGCTTTGTGGATTGACTTGCTCCATTGTCCTCTTAGTAAAATTCCTTCAAACTTGGTAATGATGGGAAATATTTAACATCATGTGATTCTGCATGGACAACACAAATATCAGCAACTTCTTTTTCCTCATCTTTCATTCTTAACATTTCTATTTGTTTTCTTACATTTCTATGAACTTATGTTTTAAAATCATCAAAAAAAATTCCAAGTTTAGCTTGATTTACAGATCTTGATGTTGATTTACTTTCTCATGCCCTTCCTCGTAATATATGTTTGCATGTTTCACAAATTTCTTCAAATGATAATTGTTATATATCACCTCTACTCATGAGATCGAGGAGATCAATCCACTCATCCCTAAATGTTCTAAGTAAGAGGGTATTTAGTGTGTCAAATCCTAAAGGATGTAATTTTTCCCTCTTAACATTATACATGAACCTCTCTATTAGATCCTCAAGGACCTCATCTTATTTTTGATTCATTATAAACCTTTCTTCTTTAAGATCATGATATTTATATTTTTCTAGAAATATATTTTGCATATCATTCCATGATATTATTGAATTAGTCCCTAAACTCATGAACCATTTAAGAGCTCTATCCTTCAATGTTTCCAGAATCAATCTCAATTTTTGAGTGTTTAAGAAGTAACCATAAGATCTACAAACAATTTCAAATTCAATGAGAAAGGTTTCTAGATCCTCTGACCTTATACCATGAAATTTTGAAATAAAATATCGAGGGATGTTCTTCATATGCAAACCGATACCAGTATCTTGAATGTGAAATCCAATAGGATCTTCTTCATTGTCATCATCTCCATCTATTTCTTCTACCTTCTTTGTCACCCCCTCTTATTCTACATGCAAAACTGGATGGTGATATGGTTCTTACTGCACCATGTGACCAAATGTGGAGCGGGGAGGGGGGGGGTTGGTGTTGGAGAAGTATTCTTTTTTGTTTTTATAAAAAAAAAATGAATTAGAATGCTAATGCAATGCAAGATGCCTAGTGCATTTTTTGTGTGTTTTGCAGAAAGTAAAAGAAATCAATCAACTAGGGAGGAAAACAATTTCGTACTTTGACACCTCCCTAAAAACGATGCCAAAAATTGATGAGCCTCAATATTGCAACAAGAATGCTACAAATCCCAAGGCTACTAGCTTTAATGATCAACCCAGGGTTCATACAAACTTAAGAGGTATCGGCACTATATGTGCAACATATAATGTGTCCTTTCGCTGTCATGATGTAATGGAGTGAATGTAAAGAAATCAAGTCCTAAAATAATTACATAAATGGAAATGTTACTTTGTGTTGAAGGTGTTAGATTTGCCAATATTTGAGGGATCTCCCTGGTATGAAGTCCCAAATAGACCTCACACTGTTTGGTTTAGGAGTCCCATCTGGTATGATGACCCAATTTCCATTATCTTAAATATTTTCCTTATCTCTTTCTTGTCATCACATGAGAGTGGTTTACTTTGTCATCAAATAACAAGGTTTATGTGCCTAGTGAGTGCTTAGTGTCACTTTTGTCAAGGTTCTTTCACTGCAAAGGGAGAGAGTGAGAGTGAGTCTCAAATCGAAAAGAAACAATCCCAACTCTGTTAGATACAAACAACACAAGAAGACATGTGAAACTTCCGGTGGAGTAGTCCACACAGATGCGGTAGTCACAAACACAAGGTGAACAGATAGCATGTACAACACCCAATGAAGTAGTCCACACAAGTGCGACAGTCATTATAACAAGTTTACAAGAATGATTTTTTTGAGTGTCCAACGGAATAGTCCACGCGGGCAAGACAACGTTAACAACTGATACAACACATTTCCAACAACATATGCACTAAAACAACTGAAATAGTTGAACTGTCTTAATACAGGTTAAAGAAACATGCATTACAAGTGTCCAAAGAATAGTATTACAAACAAATACAATACATGTGTGAAACCATGCTGACCTATTAACAGGCTTCTGAATTAATCAAAAGTCCCAAGACACATCCATACACCATTACATCACTAACCCCGATAGTGGGGTTTTGGAGTCACTACTCTCTCCTAAAATAAAATATTACAGACTCTAAATTCTATGTCGCAGAAGCCAAGGTGAAAATTCCTTTTCATGTACAAATTAGGGGTATATATAGCCAACGATGAAACTAACCCTTGTGATTGTTTGACTTCGCTCATAACTGTTTGAATTACATGACTCTTTGGCTTACATGGCTCTTTGACTCCATTCGTGGGTCTCTTGGAATTCCACGTTACATTAAATTTATTACACAGTTGTGACCAATTAGTGATGTGGCTGAGGAAACTGATGACACAACTTGACATGACACTATTGGTATGCACATGTTGGTTGTGTTGTTCATGTCAAGCAATTGTGCTACTTAGTGATTATTTTACTCGTAGTGTATCATAGCTTCACCTCTACATGGAGGAGGGTGCAGAGTCTTTAATAGTCATGGTGCTTGCTTGATTGTTCATGCATGTGCATGCGTCTCCTTCGCTTGATACTTGATAGTCTTTGTGTGTTCATCCAACCATGAGCAAATCTTCTAATATATGTTCCTTTTTCATCACGTTCATCGTCGTGCGATGTCTCATCCATGTACCTATTTCTACAATCACTCATAACAAGATGAAACCAAATCCATAAATCCCCTAGTCTACCATGATGCATTTTATTGCGTTTCCAGGTACAGGTATTCGAGAGAGAGGATAAGGCTCTGAAACTATGCAGAGTACATTTCAGGCCGAGATGTAGGCTCCGAGGCACTATCAAGGAAAATTTCATAGAGGTCACCAGGAGGTTGAGATGAGCAATCCGAAACAACATTGACATTCTGCGGGATCTAGCTTAGCTAGGAGGTAGATCTGCGCAATTTTTTCAGGTAGGCAGTGTGGGAAGCAGGGAGGACATTGACAAAAATTATGCAGATTCTTAGGAGAGGCTAGGAGCATGCTATGAGATCTTACTAGCCAAAACTATGCAAAAATGGGATGGAGGGGACATTTCTCTGTAATTTGTGGGTTGAGCGGGATGTCAGGCAGCTGCAAGATAACCCAAGAAAATTGCATAGTTTTCAAGAGGAGTAGCAAGACAGTTGATAGAGGGACTGGTTGACAGATCTTTGCAAATTTCAGGACAATCCAATGACAAGAACTAGGTGCTTGTCCCTCATGTCTACAAAATTTCTTCATCTAGTGGAGTCAAGCATGCTGAGAGCTTCTACGCAATTTTTTGGAGTGAAGCATGTGGTCACTGCCCAGTCAAAATCCGTGGTCGACCAGAAGGAGGCTTGATATATTGGCTTGCGGGAAGCACAGATTGAGATGGCTTCTTGGTTAACTTCTGCATTGTTCTAGGTGATAGTCATCCAAGTCCATTCCATGATTGTACAATGTAGACTCCCTGGAAGGAAGCCTCAAGATCTGCACAATTCTAGGTAGTATTACATGATCCCTGAGACATGGGACTACACAATGCAACTCAGTGGAGGTTTGGTCAGTGGAGGGTTGTCTGGTCAATAGATATTTGCAAAAATGACTAAGTGTGTTAGCAAGTGAACTCAAGCATGCTTGACCTTGAGAACATAGCTCAACATGACTCGACAACAAGACACCTCGAACCAACAAGACAACATACGCTCAATGTGACTGACCAATGGGTGCAAGCTACAAGTGCGACATTTCAAATAAATCATTCAATGACCGCGACAACACTTCCACGCCATTGCATACAACTTTGTGTGTGAGTGCGACAAATGCTTACATATCGAATACACCTTGTACACACGAGGACAGAACTTGAATATACCTAGAACATGGTTGCAAGAATGACATAAACATCAACATATTGAAGACAATAGTTGGTCAAACAAGTGAAAAGAAAGCAATACATGTAAACACATGAAATTACTTTTTTTTTGTGCACATGCATGTTACTGAGGACTGGACCATATGACAATGACAAGAAATCCTGCAAACTCAACTAAGAGGTGAACTTTTAAAGGTGTTCTTTACTTACCATACTTACCCTCAAGATGATCATGCATCTAACGGATTTTTCATGCGATCCTCACCTTTTTCCATTATTCTGTCTCTTGGTCCATCTCCTCAACTCCTTGGGAGTGATATGAGCATGTCTCATTTTCCTCTTGTCACTGGGCAATGGATCAACACTATTTCAACAGAAGTGAATGCTGCCAGGATGAGGCCATGGGAAGCCCATCTGCACATTTTCTACATGCAAGACTGACATGACAAATTGGACAACACTGCGTAATTTTGATTCATAGGACACTGCTGCAAGATGGGGTCCTGGAAGGACACCTCCACGTAGTTTTTGAATGGAGCGAAACTAGACTACTCTACGCATTTATGGAGAGAAGTGTTGGATGCTTGACTGATCTACACATTTTTGGAGAGTAGTGTTGGCTAGGGTCTCTGTAGGCTGCGAGGTTTTAGCAGTCAAGGGATGAATCTTAATGGTTAAAGACGCAAAGTGAAAATTTCCAGAAAGCTGAATGAGGCTAGGTTTCTTGGGAAATGGCTAAGTGTGAGATCTATGACACAGATGTAAACATTGATAGGAATCGACTGTGATCACACATGGACACTTAGTGACACAACATAGGCCATCCAAAATGTATAAGACATACTTTTCTTGATGCAAAAACCTTCATGAAAAGAGTGCACGAAGTGAGTGTGAAACATTTCGATGTGATGACAACCACTCATACGCAGACAATTCCATTCAAGCAAAATAACATTCCCTTTGCATGGAAAAAACAACCCCTATAACACATATTTCATTAAATTTGGAAATTTTTTATTACATTGACACCACTATAATTGAGTTGTTTGGTTATTTTAAAATTCTAGATTCACTATTTAATTCCAAATTTAATGAAACTTTTTTCTCGATGCCCAAATATGACTCGTGTTACATAAAGACGACAACACAAACATCTCTTAGGATCAAGGTCGGGAGCTGAAATCATCAGCTTACTAACAAGTGACCGTTGATGACCGATCATAGGATCTAAGGTAGCCTCTAAAATTTTCATGCGAGCCAAAATTTTGGAGGGTGGTTGTAGACGCTACAACACTTTGAAAAGAAATTAATCCTAGGCAAGAACAACAATTTGTAATTTAAATCCTAAGACTGTGAATTCAAATAAATAGGTCTAATCTACGTTTTAGAAAGGCATGTCCTAATTGGCGTTTATTCTTCCTCAATCATGGATTTAGAGCATAGGGGTCATGATTCAACCCTAATGGAAAAAAAGGCAAGATTTTTTAGCAAACCTAGGAAATTATATATGTGCTAGAAGAGTGCTACAAAAAGTTACAAGTGTTGCTACAAGAAGTTACATGTTACTACAAGAAGTTATAGGATTTGCTACAGGAAGATATAATTCACCAAATGACCAATAAAATTAAATCAAAATTGGATGGGACAAATTTTTTTATTTAATAAGATGTCTTAGGTCTCAATTCCAAGTGGAATCTCTCAAAAATACCCATGTTAACACATGCTAAAAAATAGCATAAAATTACTAGTCTAAAACTAGTAGAAATTCGAGAACTAGTCAACTAGTTAATCTATCAAATGCCTAACCTAATTAAGTGAGAATGAAATGGGGTAGATTATTTTATTAACTTGAATAATTTTATGATCTAATTCAAATAGAATCAACTCAATTGAAGCTCATTAGCATGTTCTAAAAAATAGCAGAAAATTACTACTATTTGCCACAAGGGACTTCCAATAATTTAGATTTCGAAATAAGGAAACTAATCAAAGTAGCTCAATGATTACTGACCTTAAAATTTGTTCCATGTATGAAATAATTCTTTTGATCCTACAAAAGAACTTAATTTAATCATTTAACCCAATCCTACAACAAGAAATCATCAATACTAAATGTAGAAATGAAAAAAACAAGAACAAGAGATGCATGTGAATAAGAAGCAAAAAGAAGAAACGTAAATTATAAAAAAGGGATCTAAGGCTCCTCGGATGGCCAAGCCTAAGGAAACTCATATTCCTATGAAGGAGACCAATATTTAGAAGTTAAAAATGGTATAAATCTTCATTATTTCCATCAATACAATTACATCCCTGCAAGAAATGAAAGTGGACCTGCAAAAATACACATGGTCTTCACATGAAGACTAAGAAAAACCAACCCCTAGAGGAAAATTTGAATTTGTTCCTATAAAAAATGATTAGGAAGCATTCTCCATGAAAGGAGGAAGCTTTCCCCTCCAAAATCCCTCAAATCGTGGATCAGGTTCCCAACACTAGGAATTTACTTTAACTGACAAGAAACACATTCCTAGATTTTCTCAATCATTGGAGCTCCATAATTTGTGAAATAATTCCTTAATATCTTGTTTATTTATTATCCAATATTGGTCCTCCTATATTAGGGAGAATGTCCCTAAATTATCTCCTCCAAATCTTGATAATCTACCCAATATTCTCACAATATTGTTTAAAAATAAATAATATTAAGCACAAATATGCAATCATCCATAAACAGTCCTAATGGACATATTAAGGTTAAAAATGTGTCATCTACTGAAAAAAGTGATATTTAGTGTGGCGAAGGATGGTCAGATGTCTTTAATTTATGTCTAATTTGAAGGCCCATCAATTCTATCATTAGAAATTTTCCACATACCTGCAACAATTCCATTTGAACATCAAATATAATAAGGGTAGTACCAATCATTTCACAGACTTCATTAGCAAGTCCCAAATTTGGGAAAACCAACATTCTTAACTCTTTTGGGCACGAGATCTTTGGATGGCCATATTTATACAATAGTGACTCAAAAAATGTTGCCACATAGTAAATGGTGATGGTAGGCAAATAAGTTCTAGATTTCTACCCCCAAGGTGCACTATAGTGCTACATAGGCCATGTTTATGTTCCTTCAAATGTCCATTCCAATTTGATCTAGGAGGCACATTACAGGTAGGTGGAAGGGAATTTTAGTATGCACAAAATGGTGGTAGTACTACAAAAATACTTTATTGGCCAAAAATTCAACAGGGTGTTGGCAAGTATATTAGGTCCTACACCACCTGCGCCATTGCCAAATTAGCCATTAATAAGTAAAGCCTATACGTCCCTCTCAGTATACTCTTCATTGGCCTTGTGAATCCATCTCGGTGGCCTATATGTTTGACATTCCTTCTACCAAGCATGAGAATGATTGTGTGTTTGTGTTCGTTGATCTATTTTGTTAAGATACCCATTCTGACTACTTATAAGAAGGGTATCACAGCAGAAGCCACATCCAAGATCTTCCGCAAATAGGTGTGGGTACATTTTGGGATCTCATAAACCATCATATCATATTGGGATAATAGATTCCTAAGTGCATTTTGTTCGAGCCTCTGTACATTTTTTGGCACCAAGCTCACAAAATCAATTGCCTTTCACCCCTGGAATGATGGTCAAAAAGAGGTCATAAATAGAATGATTATAAACATTTTGTAGATGTACAAATACAAAAACCTATGAACATGGGATGAGAGTATTTCTATTTTTATCACAGCTACAACAAAACTCTCCATACATCAAATGGCCACAAAGCCTTTCAAGTTGTCTGGGGATTTCAATCATTTGATCCCATTGATGTTGCACTATGCCTTCCAACTACATAGGAATAATTTGCATATGTTCAATATCCAATGGAAAAATCCACCAAGTTTATTTAAAAATAAAATCACGTCAACCAACATATCCATGATGTCTTGCAAAAATCCAATACTATGTACAAACAATGCCATGATCAGCAGCAAGTTCCACACAAGTTTCAAGTGGGAGACATGGTTTGGTTGCATTTTCAAATGTAGTTCGTTATATGGGCTCATCAAAATCTTTGACCACTTTTCTATGGACCTTACATCATCACTAAGGTTGTGGGTTACTAAGATTTTAAATTAAGTATCGCCCCCTTCCTTGGCTTACACCTAGTGTTGAATGTGGACCTCCTTCGACCATACTTTCCACCATTGTTGGACACATCAGAAATCACAAACTAGCTAACACTAAATGATCTCAACCTATATTGCATTAAATAGGAAACAATTGATTATAACATTAATATGCATATTAAGAGCACTCAGTGACAAAGAATATAGTTGTATCGCATTGTCAAAGAAGGCAAACTCCTGCAATAAGGAAAGTGGATCATCAGGAACCAACTTCAACATAATTTTTCCCATATAATGGAGGCACTCAGCATAATGGAGACCATTTCTTCCTAAGGAGGGGGGGGGGGTACTAATCATGATGGATATTGGTGGCTACCCACCTATTCCACTAGCTGACACCATATTTTTCTATTTTTTAGATTTTCTACAATTTTTTTGGTCATGAACTTTTAGAGCCTTTTTGAGGCCCTAAATGATTTTTTTTGGGTAACGAAGCACTAAGTGAAATTGGAAAATGTACTTCTCAAATAGACCTTTCCAATGGGCTATCAATATCCCTAAACAAAGATCATCTGAAAAGGTTATGACCCTAAGCATTTGGTGTTTCAACTTTCCCTATTGATGCCCTCAAGCCCTTTGGTGTCTCATCTCTTAGGGTTAGATTTTTGGATGCTTATAGTTTTCTCATTGATTCTTTATGATAAAAATGCCATGGTTCCTCATTCTAAGATAGCTGGAGGAAGGTGTGCAGTCATTACATCTCTTCTCAGAGATAAGCTACCATTGTTTGAGCCAGTTCATTTTCATTATGGATTTATAAAGTTTCAACATTTCCCATTTATTAATAGAATTCAAGTTCTATTGTATCTCTATGTTTTGGTTATATATAATTATATATATATATATATATATATATATATTATATATATATATATATAATTATATATTATATATATATATATATATATATATATATATATAGATATATAGATATTCCCTTCATAAATTATGATCAAGGGAATCCAAATATTTGGGATGAAAATTTGGTATATATATAGCATTATTACAATAGATCTTACTAGACTTCTACTGATCAGTTCTCATTTGAAATTTGTTTTGGATATTTTCCACCTTCTCCTTTGGATATTGCATATGGACAACATGGAGGAGTGAGTCAGGGAGGATATAATAGTGGATGCTTTAAGAGAAAATAAATGTATTAATAAGATCAAGAAAATCCATCTACTACATAAGACAATGAAGAAGTCATAAGAAAAGTACAAGTCCAAGAAAGATCAACACAAACTAGAGAATTTATTTAGGATTGGAGATGGAGTATGGATACAATTGAATGAGGAGGAGATACAGAGTCCTAGTAATAAAATCAAGGTTCTACAATATTTTCCGTTTTAGATTGTAGAAAAATGGTAGATAATTCTGATAGAATCAATATTCCCCCATACACGTGTATTTACTCAGTGGTGAATGTAGAAAATATGAAACTATATGGGCCTTCCATGTTGGATCTAGAAGATGACTAGGTCCTACCTTCTATAAAGGACTTAACACCAAATTCTCATGTAGATTTGATATAAGATATAGCTTTGCATAATATCTCTACAACTACAATACAACGGTAGCGTGACCTTTGGCATATTGGGTTGAAAGGACAACTCCAAGGCCAAGCTAAATGGTATTCCAAAGAGAAGGTAGAGGAAAAATTAGCTCACCTCATTTAGAGAATAACCTCAAAATATGGAGAGGTATGATTTAGATTGGATCATTATATTGTTTTTCATCCATCTCGATGCTTTTAGGGTGGAAAAAATCAGAGAAATCAAGTTACAAGAGTAGTTATAGTAGCGGGGCCCAATTTGGAAATTTGGGTTCAAAAACCTTTGAAGACTATTCCAAAGCCTTAAATGAGATTTTTCAGTTGTAAAACATTTTCACTTAAGTTCCACACCCCTTGGCATTATTCTACACTCAAATATGTTTCCAACAATGCAAGAATCATGTCAATTGGAGTTCCAACACAAAATTTAGGGTTCCTAAAAGTAGAACTATCATGCTTGGTTGTCATATTTTGGGAGGACACCATGTCAGCCATTATTACTCATGGAAAAGGAGCTAGCCATGTGGTCCTCGTTGTAGCATAAAATGGCCCCACCAAAATTTTTGACTTCACACAAGTTTGGCCTATTCATTGATCTCGTCTTCATCTATTAAACACATTTCTCCTGTCTTTTCAAAGAATGTCTCTTGGTTCAGGCTTAGCCTTTCTTACCAAGTCCTTATTAGATCATCCAATCCCATCATTAATTATAGCCAAGATTAAAAGATAATAACAAAATATAAAATCCAAAACTAATCATTATTATCATGTAAAATAAGGTTTTTAAAATCAAGGGCTTACTTTTATAATAGTTTTTATTAAACCCAAATTATGGCATTAAATAAATGAATATTAGTAAATAAAAAACCATTTTACTCGTTAAATTTTCAAAAAGTAAAAACACAAATTTAGAAAATTACGTGGATATTAAAATATGAATTTATTTAAAATTTGTGCCCTCCATTTTTCATGGGGAGTTATAATTATCCTCTCTATTCAACCATTATTATTCCATGCTCATCATAATCACTTAAAATTAATTTATTATTTCTTAATCTTCATGCAAACCAAATTTATCAAATCAATAGTATGCGACGACAGGGGGGTAATTAATAGTTTTAAAACGCGCAAAGACAGGGGCACACGCAACCAATTGTTTCCATGTACATCTAGTGGTATACCACACGGTTTTCACCACAACGCCCACCACCCATCCCCTCCAACCACCCACCCCACCCGCCCCTCCAACCACCCACATGAATGAGGGATAAAGAAAATAAATGTTTATTTCAAATGAATGTCGAAAGTCTACAAAATTTAATGTATAAATAAAGGGTTATATTGTTAAAAGAACAAATATAATTTACATGTGTAAAGGAAAAAAAGGAGAGAGAAAAGAAAATAGTAATCATGCCTTTTAGAAAATCAAAGTACAAGATTTTGGGTAAATAAAATATTTTGAGAAACAAAAATAAACATAAATAAAACAAATAAAAATAAAAAACAATAAATTATTATTGCAATTTTCCACCCATACAAGAAATAATGATTCTGATATTTTAAATCCATATATTGAGCAAATAAAAATATCGGGATTGATGATGATCAGTGGAAAGGACAAGTGGAAAAGTAGGTAGCAACAAAACTTTTATCTTTGGGATTAATTTTAATAAAACAAATAGTGGGTTTCCACAAATTAAGATAACTATTCAGCATCTTAAGAGTCTATATGCAACAACTAAATACTTTAAAAGGGGATAAAAAGGAATGAGTTTGGATGAGAGAGAGAGGTAGAGAGAGAGAGGAGTTTGTTTTGTAAATAAACCCTAGGAAACTTTCTCTACAAAAAGATTTTATTGAGGGAATAATCCATTAGATTCATCTCTTGCTTATATATATCCTTGCTTCCTCATTTTTCCTATGTTAAGATTTTTGATTTTGTCCGCTATTATGCTTTATCATTCTAATTTGTAGTGAGTTTACACAATTTGAAGGCATTAACTTGGTACTACTTCCACTACTATATGTGTATCTTCAACATATACTTGCAAATTGCTTTTCGAGTGTGTATAAACTTAATCATAGACTGTAGTCAACTCATTTTCAATATCACCAACACTTCTCATTTGATGGATTCATTATTTGATGCCCAGCAAAACCACCCTTGTTCATCTCAAGTCATCAATGACTTTCTTACTCTTTGTTAAATATGAGATCTTATGTTCTTATATTTTCTTCCACCTTCCATCATAAATTATTTTTCTCTGTTAGATAAAACTTTGTGGCCAACGTAGAGCCCTATGGCTATAGATATTTATAGATCTTAAATTACAGTCTCCTTCCATCATTATGCTTAGCCCTTTTTTTCCCTTTCCACTTTAAATCTAACGATGGAGATTAACATTGTGAGTTACTACTTAGTAAGAGTAAGTAATCAATGACTAACAATAGCTGAGGGAGCCCCCTCTAATCCAAGGGCTATCTTCTGGTCAAAAGTCAGTTTGAAGATGCCTTGACATTATTTCTAAGTAACCAAGAACATCTCAAGGAACAATAGACCTTGTGAAGAAGAATCTAGAAGGGTCAGGTTGTAACTCATATTAAAGGTTGAATGTGTTTTATTATTCACTCCCAACATTAATTATATCCAATATTAAAAGATAATAATAAAATATAAAATCCAAAAATAATAATATTATTATGTAAATAGTGTTTTGAAATTGAAGGCTTATTTTATAATCATTTTTTATTAAACCCAATTAATAACCTTAATAAAACAAATTTTGTTATTTAACAATAAATAGTTATTAACATAATAATAAATAAATAGCCATTTTATTCATTAACTTTCATAAATTTAAAACCCAACATTATAAAATTACATGGATATTAAAACATGAATTTATTTGAAATTTGTGCCCTGCATTATTCGTAATGACATAATTTTCATCTCCATTAACCCTATTATTATTCCATGTCTGTCATAATTAATTAAAATTAATTATTGTCTCTTAATCTTCATGCAAATCAAATTTATCACTTCTGCAATTTGCAGGGAAGGGTAGTTGATTGGTAGTTTTAAAATGTGCAAATAGGAGGTTGCACCCAACGAATGGTTGTTATGTACATCAAGTGGTATACCACCCAGTTTTCACCATGGACCCCCACATGAATAACAGATAAAGACATAAAATATGGAATTTTGATAAGTCTACAATATTGAATGTATAAATAAAAGAGTTGTATGGTAAAAGTAAAAAATATAATTTACATGGGTAAAGGGAAAAAAAAAATCCTACATTTTACAAAATGGAACATGCATGCTTTTGGCTAAATAAAATATTTTGAGAAACAAAAATAAATAATAATAAAATAAATATAAATATAATATAAATAAATAGAATTACTAAATTATTAATGAAATTTTGCACCCATAACAGTTTTGAGATTGCAAATCCACATCTTGAGAAAATCAAAATCACAGGATCAATGTTGATAGACATAAAAGAGAAGTGGCAAAGCAAGTAGCAACAAAAGTGTATCAAGACTACTTTCTATAAAATAGTTAAGCAATTTCAAGAGATGAAGATAATCATTCAACATCTAAATAATACATATGTAACAAATGAAGACTTTAGAAGGGGAGAAAAGGAATAAGTTTGAGAGAGATAGAGAGGACTATGTTTTGTAAATAAACCCGAGGAAACTTTCTTTATAATTTTTTAAATTGAGGGAATCATCCACTAGATTCACTTATTGCTTATGTAGATCCTTTCTTCTACATTTTTCATGTGTTCATTTTTTTTTAACATCATCCATTATTCTTCTTTATAATTGTAATTTTCAATGAGTTTACAAAGTTTGAAGGCAATAACTTTGTACTACTTCCATTGCTATATGTGTATCCTCAACATATACCTAAAAATTACTTTTGGAGTGTGTATCAGTGGAATTCATTAATTGTACTAATCTAATTTCTAGTCTAAGCAACACTTCTCATTTAATGGATTCCTTAATTTATGCCCAACAAACCATCCTTCTTCATCTCTGATTAACAACAAATTCCTTATTCATTATTAAATATGAGAACTCATTTTCTCCTTTCTTCCACCTTTGATTATTAAATATTATGCATTGTTAGATAATACTTTGTGGCCAACAGAAAGGCCTATGGCCTGAGAGATTTGTAGACTTTAAATTACAATCTACTTCCATCTCTATCCTTAACCTTTTTTCCCCTTTCCACTTTAAATCTGATCACTGAGATTAACATTGTAAGTTGGTTCCTAGCGAGAGTAAGTAGTCAAGTAATATCAATACTTGGGGGAGCCCCTTCTAATCCAAGGGCTAGGTTATGGTCAAAATTTGGTTTGAATATTCCTTGGCATAATTCTTAAGTACCCAAGAACATCTCAAGGAACAACATGCCTTATGAAGATGACTCTAGAAGGTTCAAGTTGTAACTCACATTAAGGGTTGAATGAGTCAAATTTAACCACTACTTGGTTATTGTGCTACGTTATAATTGGGCCATCGGGAGGAAAAAGGGTTCAATTTGGGGTCAAAAATATTCTAAGACTATTGAGGCCTTAAATGACATTTTTTAGCTATAAAACTTTGTCACTTAAGTGTCACAACCCTCTGTGTTATTCTACACTCAAATATCTTTCCAATGGTGTGATAATCATGTCAATTGGAGTTTAGATGCAAAGGTTTTGGCTATGAAAGTTGGCCTATCATGATTCACCACAATGTTTTGAGAGGATACCATGTCAACCACCATTACTCATGCTAAATGAGCTAGCCATGTAGAACTTGTTGTAGTATAAAATGACCCCACCTAAATTTTTGACTTAACACAAGTTTGGGTCATTCATTGATCCTTCCCTCACCTCCTAAGCTAATTTCTCCTTTATATTCAAGGATTGTCTCTTGGTTCAATCTTAGATTTTTTTTACCAAATCATTATTTTTTAATCCAATCCCATCATTAATTATAATTTTTAGGTGGATAAATCCCTTCTATAGATAAAGGAAATCTCCCTAGACCTAATGGTTTTGTCTAGAAACTACTAAGACAAAACTGCAATGCTTTCCTTAGAGATGTTTGAAATATTGGAAGAGAACCTACTTGGAATCCAATGCAAGCCTCCTCCTTCTCCTTACTTGTTAGCTCTAGCTCCAACTTCAATTTCTATAAGTGGAACCTGCAAATCATCCAAAACAAGCAAGAGAACCAAAACATACCAAATAACATTTACAAACAAATCGAAACAAGAAGCCAAGGATCCATGTTCTAAATATGTATAAATAAGACATAAGTATAGGAGAAAAATTGCATGTTTAATTAATAACAAAAGGAAAAGATTACAACTCTTGTAGGCCTTGACCTTGTGAATCTCTCCCAGCTAACTTGTCATTCCTTTGCCACAATGGTAAGCCTTCAATCACACCTAAAGCACGTGGATGGATTATGGACCTCTAGACACAAATGAGAAGCATAAGGGCATAATTTAGAGTCTCGAAAGGCTGACCTAGACTCTATGGTAGAGGCTTCATTTATAGGGTAAATGAGATGGTTTTGGATCTACCATTCTAGGGTTTAGATCCACATTAGATGGAGGTATGTTCTAATAGATAAGAGATAAGACCTAAAAATTAGAATTTCAAGATCATATCCAACAATAAATAGTTAAAACCACTTCTGAAGCATATAGAGAAAGACACTTCAAAATTAATTTTTATATTTCCTCATTTCCATGTGTTCATCACAATTTTTTGGAAAGAAACCTGTGCTAGCCAGTGTAGTTTCCATGTGTACAACCTACTTCAGTGCAGCCTGTCTTAAGGATAAGTGTGATGATCCACAAAATTAGGTGTTTTAGCCAATGTAATCCAATATTCTTGTATCTTCTTGAAACGGAATGCTTTTGGCTTTGTAGAGGATGATTGTAAAGTGTCAATGGATGATCATAGATTTTGTTTCAGGGTCATTTGTTTGGATGCAACAAAATGACATGTAATAATAGTCAAGATTAAAAAATAATAATAAAAGATAAAATCTAAATATAATAGTTATTATTAGGCAAAATTAGATTTTTTAAATCAAGAAATTATTTTTATATAATAATTTTTATTAAACCAAATTATGTTAATAAATAAGTAAATATTATTTATTTTAAGAGATATATTAATAAAATAATAAATAAATAAACCATTTTACAAATTAACTTTTCGAAAAGGCAAAACTTAACTTTAGAAAATTACATGGATATTAAAATATGAATTTATTTGAAATTCATGCCCACAATTTTTCACCAGGAGTTATAACTTTCCTCTTCATTAACCCAATTATTATTCCACCCATTACATAATCACTTAAAATTGATTTATTATTTCTTCATCCTCTTGCAAACAAAATTTATCGCATCAGCAATTTCTGGGGGACGACGGTTGATAGGTAGCTATCAAAGGTACAAAATGGGGGCAGCAAACAACCAATGTTTGCCACGATCATCAAGTGAAAATTCCCTCATTGAGAATAATGGAAGGCACAAATTTCAAATAAATTCATGTTTTAATATCCATGTAATTTTATAAAGTTGGGTTTTGAATTTATTAAAAGTTAATGAATAAAATGGTTATTTATTTATTATTATGTTAATAACTATTTATGGCTAAATAATAAAATTTATTTATTTAAAGTTATAATTTGGTTTAATAAAAAATATTATAAAAATAAGCCTTTAATTCCAAATACCATATTTTACATATAATAATTATTATTATTTTTGGATTTCATTTTTTATTATTATTTTTTAATCTTCAAAATAATTAACGATGGGATTGGATAATAAAACAAGGGCTTTGTAAAGAAAGACTAAGCTTGAACCATTGGCCAATCTTTGAATAGACAACAGAATTGGTTTAGGAGATTAAGGCGAGATAAATGAATAAGCCAAACTTGTGTGAAGTCAAAATTTTAGTGGAGCCATTTTATGCTACAACAAGGCCCACATAGCTAGATCATTTTCCATGAGTAATGGTGGCTGACATGACATCCTTTGGAAATATGGTGGTCAATAACAATAGATAAATTTTCATGATCCATAACTTTTGTGTCATAACTCCAATTGACACGATTCTTGTGTCGTTGGAAAGGTATTTGAGTGTCGTATAACACCAAGGCATGTTTCATTTAAATGAAAAAATTTGACATGTAAAAAATATCATTTGAGGTGTCGGGCATGGAATCCTCCCACAGCATGTTTTGGGGCTCAAAGCCCAAGTTCTGGTCAAAGGTTTTTGTAAGACTCCGTGAATTGAGGGCACGGAGTCGGCCTACCCATGGTCTGTAGACCATGAGATTGTATAAATAGAGTGATGCTCTAAGTTGTAAAGGGGAGGGAAGAATAAGAGGATAATACGAATGGTCCGAGCATAAAGTAGGAGTCTAAGTGTATTTGGTCATAGTAGTAGGAAGAGGCTATGTAGCTGAGTGCGTAGAGGCCTAGTAGAGACCACAGTTGAGTGCACAGACCCCTAAACTGAGTGTGCAAGGTGGTGTCAAGTCTATAATCTTGATCAAAGAATAATAAAGAGAAGTTGATTCCTATTTATGTGTATCTGCTTGTGCATTGCCTTCTTTACATTTATACTAATTTATTTATTGCGTCCACTAATATGATTGTTGAATATGTTGTAATAATCATTAGTCTTACACAAATAAGTTAAGTAATTGGGTAATAACAAATTGAATAGCAAGGAACTTAGGTAGTATATGGGTTGTGCCCCAAGTAGGGCTACGCAAAAGCTGTGTCACAAGTTGTGAAAGAATAGCAGTGTGCGTAGCGACATGCGTGCAGTGTCAAACCGTAGACCTCCATAAGGTCATCAGACATCCCCAGGGTGTGGAAACCTGGTTCTAGCACCCTCCCATACTACTTCAGGTGAGACCTTAGTCCGCGCTCCATGGACTCTTGCCGAAAGGGCTAGTAGTACCAAGATTTGCCTAGCTAAATCACCTCTGAACCTGGATCAGGCTCATATAAGCTAGCAAATAGTTCCATTGCTGGGACCAGGATCTGCATAAGGGATGCCTAATGTTGTGCCACTGGAATCCAAAAAATAAAGAAATTGAAGAGTGGTTGGACAAGATGATTCACAAGTTCATGACGCAGGAAAATAGAACTCTGAGTTGTATGAATGGATCGCGAAGTTAGCAGATAGTCAGGGAAGGGGTAGGCTCAACAAACCAATAGTGTGGACTTCGGAATTACTGTGCAGACTAGAAGCATTAGGAGATAAGATTTCACAATCTATGGACAATTGGCTCGACTAAATAATAGGAGGATTTATCAATGAGTTTGTGGTAGACACGACCGTCAGCTACAGTGAGGCAGAGCGACGTTCCCTCAAGGGACCGCGAGGTAAGTATATTAAATATTTGAACACTTGGATTAATATGCTATTGTGTGGAAAGCAGGTTATGTG
Source organism: Pinus taeda (assembly GCA_000404065.3). Classification (NCBI taxonomy): domain Eukaryota; kingdom Viridiplantae; phylum Streptophyta; class Pinopsida; order Pinales; family Pinaceae; genus Pinus; species Pinus taeda. The sequence goes on along the minus strand of APFE031675910.1, from coordinate 18,838 downwards.
AATAAATTAATGTTTGGGACTACGCAAAGTGGGAAGATCTACAGAAGTGGAAGTAGTGAAGAGTTCGAAACCAGTCCCTTAATTTCACCCTCACGGGAAAGCGAGGAAGAGCTCGCGAAATTTTCTCTGAGAAGCATGGTTAGTCTGATAAGGCAGCATATTCCGCGTTTACCACCTCCACCCACACCGCCATCCATCTCACCCTCCTCACCTCCATCTCCACCCACCCCACCTCCGCCACCACCATAGTTCAGTATGGCAAGTGGGATCAAACTACTGGTATTTAGAGGGGTGGAGAATGAAGATCCAGACCAAATCTGGTTCCTGGTAAGAGCAGTATGGGAAGCCCAAGGCGTTGTGGACGACAATATTAAAAAGGCTACGTTGGTGAGCACGCTGCAGGATCGTACATTAACATGGTATATCAAGCATTCTAATTACCACCCAAACGTGGGAATCGCAGAGATCCAAGCTGCGCAGAACACGGAATTTAGTAGGCCAAAATTAGAAACACAATCAATCATTGGGTTTAAGGAGATTGCGATGCTCCCCGGCGAGACCCCTTGGGATCTGGACCAAAGGCTAAAGAGTATGATTTGCAAATCCAATATGACGTTGACAGATGGACAGCATCGCACATGGTTTGTGGCATCACTTACACCACACTTAAGGACAGTGTTATCATAGCAAAAACTTTCCACCTAGGCCGATGTGGTGGAGATGGCAATGAGATTACATGAGACCCCTATACAAGACCCTGTATTTGGAGTCCAACAAATCCACGTGCAACTACAAAATCTGTGTCTGGAAGTGCAAAGTTTTAAATAGGACAGGACACCTCAGTAGGAGGCGTGTGAGGAAGTATGGTGCATAAAATGCAAAGGCCAAGGGAACGACAAGGACCATTGTGTAGTGTTTGCGAGCTACTTGGAAGGAGGAGGGTCGATGTCATTAAGACTAGAGGCATAGGCAGGGCTGAGTGCGTCATCTACACTATGGTGCACGATCTATCAAATAGGAGGAAAACACACTATGGATAACTGTCATCTGTTGCGGAAGTATACACAGACATCCCAACAATTATTTTGTAATTTCTACAGGTCAGTAGGCCATGATGAACGCACTTGCCGAAGCTACGAGCTAATGATATATCAGACTCCTGCCTATAGGGTGCAGACTGAAACACGAGCCCTCGACCCAAATGCATGGATGGCACACGTTGGATTTCAAAGGCGCAGTCGAGGTTGAGGCAGAATGGGACCAAGAAGGGGTCACAAAAAACTAATTTGTTACAACTGTGGAGGGCCAGGGCACTATGCCCACAATTGCACAAACCCAACAAGAACATCATGTACTCTACCCAGTTTGATCATGAGGCAGAATATTTCCCTTTGCTGATAGCGATGATGCGCAAAAACGGGGTACTCCAGCCCCCCTCCAATTCAGAATTTGCAGATGATGAGGTCTGAGCTATGTGAAGAAGACCAGAATATAAACGTGATGCTTAGGAGAAATATGACCAAGAGAGATGATAAAGGGAAGTAGCCAGAAGAAAGTGCATTGGTTCACAAGGCTCCTACAAAGGGACCCAAATTTGATTTAGAACTCGTGAAGGAGACATTCATGGAAGCTAAGAAGAGCCTCACAAAGGCCTCCACTTCAGGTAGTAAGGATCAACTAGAACCAGGGATGGATCCTTCAATGCTCACTACCTTTCTGGAGACATGCATGAAACTACTGCGTGACAGCAAGGTAGTCGAAGGACTACAGGAACTTATCACTAGATGCGCGGGGTCAGGAGAACCGCGCGTGGTCTAGAAACTTGGAAAGCATGCATTGCGCACAGGAAGGGAAATGAGGTTGATTGCACAAATCGGCGAGTATTGAATGGATCAGGTAATCCTGGATCTTGGTTTGGATGCAAATGTACTACCAAAGCAAACATGGGAACACATGGGCAGACCTGCGTTATAATGGTCCCTTGTTCAGTTACCAATGGTGAACCAACAGAAGATTTTGCCCATGGGAAGATTGCAAGAGGTAACAATCGATATTGAAGGTGTGAGCGCAGAGGCATATTTTGAACTGATAGAGATTGTCGATGATAGTAATCCCTATCATGCACTACTAGGAATAGACTGGGCCACAGATATGAACGAAGTCATAAATATGAAGAAGCACAAAATGATCTTTGAGAAAAAGTCACTACACGTAGTAGTACTGCTAGATCCATCCGAAGCAGCACGATACACTAAACCAATGCGTGACGATGATAGTGATGATGATCTTGATTGTATTTACAAGATAACTGGATGAGAACAGATTGGATGAATCTGAATATAGATGGAAGAACTTCGTGGGAGCACGAAAGCTCTTGCACTTCAGATTCAGACGAAGAAGTAAAACAATGGCAGAATCGGCTGCAAGAAGTAACAATGTTGAATTGCAACATGATGATCTAATCATTTCGTTGCGTGACAAAAAAGGCAAGGTTGCTACCAACATATGATGGATTAACAGCAATGGATGAATTTCCAAGAAAATCTGAAAGCACAATACCATAACAGTAGCGATTCGATGCTCTGAAATGGGCACTATGCACAATTCCTGCATGATGGTGGGGTAAGCATCAAGGAAATTTTGAGGGCTAGCACAGATGGAAATGTATGATATGCCTAAGTTTTGGAAAACCCAAACTCCAAACGAAAGCCAATCAGAAGGGGTGGAACAACTTGCATGCCCACCTTTCGCGATGGGTACAGACATATGTTGTACAACCTGCACAAGTGCACACCACCCCCAGAATAGAGAATTGAACCAAACCGTAGTAGTAGGAAAGGCAGCGCACGCTACCAATTCTCCATGACAAAGCATTCAATAAGGTGTGTGGACTACTGAACAAGGTTCACTAGACGAGACAAACTGATTGGGACCTATGCGTGCCAACAGTTCAATGGGCCTATAGGACCATTTGCAAAACCCTAAACACGAAGACGATGCCAAAGATGCGGAAGAGAGTAGAGACCATAATTTCTGAAGAGAATACAAAAAGGAATCCACACGTAATGGCTCCCGCAGTGGTGACAGTGCGCAATGACTAGGAGGAAGACATCACACATCTACGCGAGGTCGAACATATAAGGATTCAGGAAGCCATCCGGCGAGGGAACCTTAGACTTCATGAAAAGGACCAGGTACAATTGAGGAAGAAAAGTGCTTTGATTGATGTTGAGATCAAGAGGCTGGAAAACGAGATCGCGCAAGCATGTATCGTCAATAAACCAAGGATGACAAAGCAATATATGGATGATCATACCACTACATTAGAAGATTGTTGCTGAGAATTTATGACTCTGCTACCGTGGCTACGACTGCACCTTACCAAACGTAGTAACCAGGGGAACGCACTACATACAGTAGAACATGTGACGCTAGCTGTCACAAAGGTGATCGAGGAATTTCCTCGGACCATGCCGAAAGGCGAGTTGAAGTCTCGCACAGGTGGTACGACCACTTGACTAACTATAGGGAGCATAGTCTTAGTGCTCCAAGCAGTTGAAAGAGAGCACAAGACTATAAAAGAGTCTATTTGGTAGCTACACGATGAGGGAGGGGTGCTGAGAATCAACATGTCACAACGGTCATGACCGTGCACAGGAGGCTGTGCGGCCATGCAGGTAGGCCGGGAAGTGACTGTTGGTGTCACTAGTCATGACAATATGTCCAATTTAAGGCAAAAGGGAGCGAGCTACAATCATTTAAGACATGAATTAAGGGAAAGATTTGGGGCAATCTACTGCCAAGAAAGCATTGAAGGCCCAGAATTGGGGGGAATGGTTGAATATGAATTCAAAAAGCACTATAAAACTCTCGGGGCTAACCATGAGACAACACTTGTTCATTTGAGATTTAAGCAGTTGATTAGAGCATAGAGTGTTGAGTGCTGAGCAAGATTTGAGCCCCAAAGTTCATGAACACCCATAGATAGCTCAAAGAGGATGATGACTACTAGGAGAGGTTTGGTCTCGATAGAAGGAACCACCGATGAGGCCGCGCAGAACCTCACAATACATGATATTCTCGGAGACACTGGGTCGTGATGGAAATCCCAAAATCGCGTTGGACGTCAAGGCCCAAGAAAGATAAGGAGGCAACTGGACCAGTTCGCATGTCCCTGAGGAATCTGTGGTTTGGTAAACTCTCAATGGAAGAAAAGGGAAAGGTTGTCACCATTGAGACAAATGAGGAGGAGGAGGACCTACAAGCTCTCGTCCATGAGATAGAGGATGCAGAAGACATGGAAGAGGACATCCAATCAGTGCACTCTGCAGTGAAATTGCCTAAATACATCCCTCCGTGAAAAGGGAAAACCAAGATACCAAAGGACCTAGATGCCACTAAGAGCGCAATCCAAACCTCACTCCTCCCCGATGGAATTGTGTTTGAGGGCTCACACTTGAGTCGCATTGTTTCTGGGAAAACTAGTGTCTTGTCAAACGACTAGCCCTCTAGGTTTGGCAGCTACCCTAGAAACAATAGTTTAAAGCAATTCAACGATTTCTTCTATGTGTAACAGATAAGAGAAAGATAATGGAACCAACCTGGAACTTCTGCTTAATCCCTTGCTTGATCTCTCTCCCCCTTAACAGAGTTTGCAACTCCTCCCTGTACTTAACCCGCTTGGAGGGTACCTACACAAGTACAACAACAAAGAACCGTCAAAGCATCGTGATCTATTACAACATAAACGTTCCATAATCAGATATATAATGAACAAATGATAGCATTCAAAAATGATAACATTCACAACTGCACAATCATATGGAAGAAAACTTGAAGAACTTTATTAAATATGAGGGAGAATTACAACCCAATTGTCTGATCCAGCATCATCCTCCCAACACCAATCCCTCTTCACCTCATGAAATAGCAAGATCACACCAATAATACAATGCTCTTTCCTCAATTATAAACTATCAACACTTCCTTGCAATTCACAATATTCCAGCCTCTAGATCTCTTAGATGAGGGATCCATTTATAGATGTGTGAAAGGGTGTGAGTCATCTCTGGGTTTTTGATTAGTTTCATTCCACTTGTTACAATAGGTTCCACTTGGAGATTTCTTGGATCTCTTACTCATCCCTGGGTGAATTCAGAGAGGCAAGTGGCATGGGAGAAGTTTCTGGAAGATTCCATGAGCAACCACCTAGCAAACTATCTCAAACATTTGTCCATCCTGACCCATCGCACCCTATAGAAGGCCTAATCAGTATGCATCGCACCTGCGCAGTGTAGCAGTCGGTATGGTTCAATTTAGGCCACGTCTAAATGGTTTATTAGGTGGAACTTTTGGGGAATTATGTAATCAGATGACCATGTTCTTCTAGGGTATGAAAGAACTCTTTTAGGGGTTGATGAGCCCTAGTTTATCGACATATAAATTTCGGGTTGAAGTGCCCAAATATGTCTATAATAGTTGCCCCATAAAGCATGAAGTCATAAATATCGATGTCAAGTGATGCTTTATCATGAGGATCTGAGGTTTTGAACTAGAAGGTGACTTGCATAAGTTACAATATAATACATCATCATAATATAATTTTCATGATCTAGCTGACGTAGGCATTACCGTGCTCAGCTTTATAAATTCATTTCATGTACATAGATTAGATAGTCGTCTATAAATGCAGACTAGTGATTCTTCAGATGTAGATTCATCATCCATGGTTAGGATGACTATCTGTGCAGCGCCTTTGTACATTTGATGTTTTATCCCTGAATATATCACAACCTAGATGGATGAAACTAGATCCAGGGCCTTCAAACTCGTTCAATATTTTCCTAATGTACAAGTTGATCCATGTGAAGAGATGTTCTCAAGTCGAACATGGAAAGACATTGCTTGATTACCAGCCAATGATATAAGTTGTTAATAGGCACAAGAGAAATCACCGATAATGATAATGACCCTCAAGGTACTATAGTACAATTCATGAGGTGTGAATATATGATCTGATGTCGAACACCACGCAAAATCTTTCAATTGAAGGCCATTGATGTCAACCTGTCACTAAAAGTAAGAAACTTGCGATTGATGTATGCAAGATTCAAAGCACTGAAAGGGGTGTTTCTAACTCAAATTCTTGGATAATGAGCTGATGTTGACAAGAAGTGACTTGTCATAGGAGGGCCTTGATGTATCCCACATCTATGACATGAAATCAAGCAAATGATTTCTAGAGGTGAAAAATGATTAATGACACAAGGTTCATGAATGGCGGTCACAAAAGATAAAGGTTGAAGGTATTGCAGTGGATGAGGCATGAACTGGTTTGTGGTTTCTCAACTGAATGACTTCTCTTGAACATGTTGGTGAAACTGTTATGGATTGGTAGCACTAACCAAAAAATATTAATGGTGTGAAAGACCAATGGTGAGATGCCTGTTGAATGGAATAACCCAACTCGGCTCAATAATGGTGATGGAGTGAAAGTGTCATGTTCAAGAATGACCTGCTACCATAAGTTCTTCAAGTTTTTTCCCTTTTTCCCCAATCATCGTTGGCCAGTACCTCTTTATTTTTGTCAAGCTTTAAGGAGGATAACATATGCTTGTTCTATAATTTTCCCTGCGGGCAAACCTATCGCTATGTTTTAACAAGTCTAGTGACAGTGAAACTCGGTCATGTCTAGAATGGACAAGTTTGTCACTATTGTTTTAACAAGTTTAACAACAAGGATAACTCGGTCCTTTTCATGTTTAGAGAGTTTGAAAAGGGACGAAAAAGAAAACTCCATGAGTTGTTTTTCGTAAAATAATCCCTCAAGTCCAAAAAATGATAAAATAATTCAAAAGGGATTACTTTTCCGAACACTTTAATGAGCTGAAAAAGAAAAGCGCTCGACTTTTTCATAAGATAATCCTTTGGGTTTGAAAAGGTATAAAATCATACAGGAGGTATTACATTTCCAATCACTTTAACGAGTTGAAAAGGCCAAGGGCTCGATAATCTTTTCATATTTAACGAGTTTGAAAAGGGTTTAAAGGAGACTCGATTTTGAGGAATGAGTGGTGTCTAGGGTAGCAAATGGTTTTGGTCAATTTGGAACTTCTCAAAACATGGTGAATTCTATGAAGAGGTTGGCTAATAAGACCACTCATTGCAACTGTTCCTCAAAAAGGGTAAAACAACCAAGTGAGAGCATATGATCTGCCAAAGGGATGGAGGTGATGAGAGGTACACAACCAAGGCTCAAAAGTTTGATAGAATGGCAATCACAAAGGTTAATTACTTGAAGGTGGGTTCATTTTTTCACAAGCTTGAACCATGGGGGAACTATGCTTGGAATCAGTTTTTATTTTTATGCAAGCTCGAAACAACGAAACTAAAAATTGAAAATGAAACAACAAAACTAAAAATTGAAAATGAAATTGAAAAATGGGTTCATTTTTTGACAAGCTTGAACCATGGGGGAACTATGCTTGAAAAAGGGGGGTGCATGTGTTGGCATTATGTTTCTGGTATGGTTATATGTTACAAATGTTGTACTTGATGGCAACACCCATGGCATGGCTCTCAATATGATGAGAATTAAGAAGTATGCAAGAGAAAAGTTCACGGAATTTTATGCCGAGAAAAGTTTATAAAAGTTTATTTCATGTGGAGAAAAGTTCACGGAATTTTATGCAGAGAAAAGTTTATTTCATGTGGGAAAACTTACCTTTGGTCCATGGTAGTTAGTCCTTGGAATTTGAACCTATGGTTTTTGGACCATGGCATCTCGACAGACGTGTTGATCCCTAGTATTGAGTTGATGGTATTGGTTTGTTATGGTTTTGGCCCGTGGTATTGGTCCATGATTTGAGGAAGAGCTTGCTTATATAAAGCAAAGGAGATCATTTGGCATCTCGATCTATATGAAAGTGAAGTGGAAAGCGAATTTGTGAAGGGTGATCTCTCGAGCGTTGCAGCTGCCAAAGTGAGGAGGCGCCGCAGGAGACGCCACAGGAGGCGCCGCAGGAGGCACCGCAGGAGATGCCGCAGGAGGCGCCACAGGAGACGCCGCAGGAGGCACCGCAGGAGACGCCGCAGGAGGCACCGCAGGAGACGCCACAGGAGGCGACACATGAGACGCCACAGAAGGTGTTATGGGTTTAGTTTTCTGTTATTGTGGATCTGGTTATCTGGGTGACTTACTGGTACTTGATGATCATTTGATATTTATGGATCCAGTTTGAAAATTTATGAAAAGTGGTCCTTGAAAGAAAAGAAGTAGGGGGTTGTAGCTCCCTTCCAGGAGAGACTGGAAAATGAGAGAGAGTTGTAGCTCTCTGCAGGTTGCAGCCTGCGTACTGGTAAAGGACTGCACCAGTACAAGACCATTGTAAAAGGAGTTTCTAATTTGAAAGAAGATAGAGACATATTGCAGCGGGTGGTTTTCACCCACATTGGGTTTCCACCTTATATCTGGTGTTCTTTGATGTGACTGTCTTTTTTTCTTTTTCATGCTCATTGTTTTATGGTACTGATATGCAAAAATAATTCAAAGTATAAATAAGGAAGAATTGTTAAAAGGACTAGATAATACTGATTCACCCCCCCTCTCAGTATTATTTTCAACAGCATGCCCCTAGCGTGACGAAAGAGAGAGTCTTTTGTAACCAGATGGAAGTCACTACAGTGGAGTAGGATGGCTTCATCCAGAATAGACAAAGGTGAATGGTGTGATAGACCAATCACATAACCTACAAGGAAACTTATCTTTACAACTAGGTGTATTCCCCCTAAGCTTTGTTACATCCACTAGAATACACATGGCAATGAAGTGGATGGAATGAAGGTTCAAGAGATACCGCCGATGTAAAAGGACCATTTAGAGATGATGATTGACTTGGAGCTATGCTTTGACCGGGAAAAGAAATTTGGTCAATGGTGACAATCTTGCCTTCATGCGGGAAATGCATCACTCGGAAGAGTGTTGAAACAATAGCTTCCATGTTATAAACATAGTCACATCCAAGGAGTAAATTGTAATATAACAGTCCTAGGACTATCATCACATTCATATGAAGGGTTTTCCCTCCCAAAGTGATTGGTAACTTAGGAAGGATCCCTAACGGTTGACTAGTTCCTTTGTTAAAGCCTAACAGATTCTATGTGACATGCATAAGCAATGGCGAACCAAGCACCTTCCAAGTAGTTGAGGAAAGGATACTCATTGATTCACCTTCATCTATGATAGTGCTAGACATGATCATCTTACAAACTTGTACTATGATCCAGAAAGGGACATAAGAAGGAAGATGAGATCTTGCTAATTGATTCCAATCAAAGGAAGTGACTAGACTTCTTGGAGGGGGTACCGAATAAATGGGTGAATTAACCCCTTGATTTATGGGAACTGGGGGGTTTTCCTCCTATCGCGAAGGAACGGGTGGATTGCCCCCAAGTTCATCGGAATCTGAAGTAAAAAAAGAATTTGAACGGTGTCATTCTCACTCTCTTCAGGAATGGTACGATCATCTAAAGGTGAAATTGGGTCAACTTTCACCTTGACCTGTTGACTTTGGTTGGGTATAGACTCATAATATTCACTTTCAAAGAGAGTGGTTTCGACCGATGGTTGATTTAATTCAGTCGGTTTTTCAACTAGTAAAGGACTTGGGGAGAGTTTCCTATAGCCTGATGGAAGTCGTTGCGGTGAAGCAATGATTATGCAACACTCTTTTGGCTTCATCCAAAAAGGGACAAAGGTGAAGGGCATGGTTCCCTTCACATAACCTACATGGAAACCTAACCTTTCTTCTTTGTCCATGAACTTTACTATCACTAGTTGAAGGTGTGCTACCAACATGATCACTAGAGGTTGATGACATCGGGTGGTGCGAACGGGGAGACCTTCTCTCAAGATCCAAGGAAATCAAGGACAATCTTGATTAAAATGGTCTCCCACACAAACTATGCATGGAGATTTAGCTTTGGGAAGTTTAATGGGTGGATTTTCACCGGATTATCCATTCAAAGCAATGGTTTCTTGGTTGTCCCCTTGCTAAACTAACTTCTTCTTCTTCTCCTTCCCTTTCTTCTTCTTCTCAGCCACCTGGTTACTAGTATCACTACTTTCACCAAGCAAATAGGAAGAAGGGGAGGGAGAAAAAAACGAGAAAGAAGGTGAAGTGTCAACTTCAAGATCAAATGAAGGTTGATTTGATTCTGGAGGAATCATGGCATTTTGAACCACAGAGGTTGAAAACAGCCATACTAGCAGGCCAACGGTGATTCCTAGAAGGGACAATGTAGCCATATATAGAGCACCAATATTTCCCCAAGAAGAAAAAGGAATAAGATTCCCCTCGAAAGGGATTCTTGATTGGTGGAATCTAGATTTATCTCCATATATCTCAACCTAAGATCAACTAAGGAATAGGGATGTTATTCCAAATTCAATTAATTTTAATGACGCTTTGACACAACTTTGCTTTTTTAGTTTTTAAGAGTCGATAAAAAGCTAAAGATGACTCTAGTCTCCTTCGATTTTTAATGAGCCTGAAGTGAAAAGTGCTCAGATGGACCTTTTATTTTAAAGAGTCGAAAAGGAACGAAAGTGGCTACTCTAGAAAATCTAGACAAAGGGATTACCAAACCAATCGCAAAACTGCAATATACACCTTGGTGATAAATTAAAGAGAAATTACCAAGGACTTATGTATGGCAGTAAATCTTCCCGAATGCTATGTTTAGTGCATTGCGATCAATAAGGCGGTAGGCTCAACTTCCTATGGATAAAGGAAATAAGCCTATTATGGTCTCCCAATATATATGTGACGGTACAGGGAGCACAAGTCCATGCTATCACTTATCGTATCAAGGAGGAGGAATCACCCAACCTTCAATGAAAATGATAGTTACTAGTTTTAATGACGTCGAAATACGTCTCTAGCCTAGACCTCTAGATGTGTTGCATTAAGTTCCAAAGAGTTGTTTAGGTTCACTGAAATTTATTTTACATTTGATCTTGTTTAGAGTTTTCCTTTCAATGGTTCACCGAGTGATGATGATTTTGAAATTCCTAAAATGCATTCTACAATGATAAACAATCTTTTTTTACTTTGAGCAATGAAAACCCTAGCTACTAGGGAAAGAATATTACAATTCTTTCAAACAAAGGACAAAGAGCACACACTAGTGAATTTTCCTAAATCATATTTTTTCACACAAACTAAAATGCTAAATGAAAATGCATGTATTTGTTTTCGTTCTCCTTAATGTGAAAAATTCCAAAAAGGAAAACTAAATGCAATAAAGATTTGAACTATTTCTTTCAAAATGACATTTTCGACAATTTCTTCTTCAAAAGAGAAAGGAAGACTCAACGACACTTTTCAATTTTGAATAAAAATTCTTTCAACACTTCGAATATAATTAAATAAAACCAAATACATGATGAAAATTTCAATTGACTATCCAAGAAAGGAAGAATCCACGACACTTCTCTTTTTGACACAAAATGAAAATTACGACACTTTTTGTACCAAAGTGACAGATCGATTTACGCAACTTTCGATAAAGGATTGTAAATGATGAACAAATACATAAAAACATTCACTAATCCTAATCTAATGGAGGCTGATCTATGTGATGCAAATAAGCTACAGTAAGGAGGCACTGTTCATAAGCAGCAAAACAACTAAATAAAACTGAAAACAAGGTCAAAAGCCCCCAATTTCTAGAATGGAAAAAGGTTTAGTCAGTCATCGCACCTGGGCTTCACAGAAACATGGATGCATCACACTTACTACACTTAGGAGGTGTGATGCATACTAGGTTACAGTGACAGACAGTGTGATGGGCCAAGGAATGCAACTGAAGTGGGTTTTGGCTCAGATGTGCAGTTGTTTTTAACACGCATGCCCACAATGAAGTTTGAAGATTGGGACCTTGTGGACAGCGAGAAGTTCTGACACTTAGAGATGGAGAGCCTCATGAAGCAGAGCATGGAGGGGCCAATCACAACTCTAGAGCTACAGAAATGGTTGCGCGATTTGGAGAAGGCCCGAGTACTTCATTTGTTGTGGATTCCACACTTTCACTATGCACCTATCACTATTTTTGTCATCAGGCAGCTACTTTGCCTAGTGCACAATGGGTACTTATGGCCGGAGGAACCTATTCCCATCACAGCGGATCTAATCCATAAAATTTCCTAACTCCCCTGTAAGGGAAAGGACCCCACAACAATAGCAAGAAAAAGCAGAGATTTGGCACTCGCGGAGGCCATGAAGAAAAAATACAAGCTTGAGAAGAAGAAGCGGGGTTACACAATCAGCAGCATCAAAGATAAAGGGGTGCGCGTAGCCACCCAACTCCTGGCTGGGAAGGTAATGAGAAAATGTCGCAACGATGAGTTACCAGCACTGGTAGTTGCACTAACTAAACAATACACATAAGGGGTCCAATTCAACTGGGCCAATTTCCTCTGCGAGGAGTTCTTGACCAACTACAAGGAAGCCCAAGAGTAAGGCAAGACCTTCCACTACGTGTGGTTACTCTTGTCCATTTTACTAGTAACAGGGGAACTGCCCAAGGACAGTCAGTTCCCTAGCATTGAACAGGACTTACTAGAGGCCGCAAAGTACGCGTTTCTCTTAGCCACCAAGGACATAAAGCGGATTTGCAAGACAAAGATCTTACGTGTGCTCATGGAGGCAAGCATCCGATTGTGGATCAATACATGGCCGCGCCTGGCCCCCACAGTGTACAACAGTCTATGGAGCTTTGTAGATGTCCAGGCAGACATGCATAATGTTTACATCAAGGCGTGTAAGGATCTGGCGCAACAATTCACCAAGCTCCCCTTCATCGTCATTGATGATGAAACCTTTTCATTGTTAGAATCATGGCCCCCCGAGTAAGGCACCCAGATCTGGTGAAGCTGGATAGAACAACAACACAGAAACAAAAGGATGAAGCCAAGTTTCATGTCACAAAGCTGGCCAAGAAAAGGTGCAATGAAAAAGTGACCGCGAAGGTAAGGATTGTCCACGAGGCAACAAGGGTAGCCCCGGAGCACTCAAAGGTCACCGAAGAAGCAGCAGCAATGCATGCAACAGGGGCCACCACAATGCAGGATGAGGAGCGCCAAGATTTGTCTACATGATAGGAAGTAGAGGACATAGAAGAAGGTGTGGACCTGGGCACAACTTCCACCCAACTGAAAAGGCCACGTGTCACAGAGAGATCGGTCCATGAAAAAAGGTCAAGCTATCGAAATTGGCCATCGACCCGATCACGTTAACAGAAGGCGACCTCTACAACATCGGTGACACGGTTCGTGAGGTCACCAAGGAAGCACTCTAGGAAGCCATGATGGAGCAGCAGATTATGTTAGCGGCCCTAAGGGCACAGCTACAGGAACTACAGGTTCGACCACCATTGGAAGGAATCGTAGCCACCTACGGTGCAGCAGGCACATTAGCAGTGGAGCAGCTACTACACGCAAAGATGGCGAACACCATAGTGCTATCGGAAGGAGCACTAATAGTAGAGAACAAGGACGACAAAGTCATGTGAGCAACATCAAGGGACTTGGCCTTAATTTGGCTGCCCTTCCGTGAGACACATTGTACCAACTATAGGATGGCATAACAATGGAGCTCCATGCCAGGGAGGGCCGCATGATTTAGGTGATGAGTTAGCAAAAGATTAACATTGAGCAGCTCAGCCTGCAATGTGAAAAACTAGTGTCATAGAACCAATAGATCGTGTAGACAGTTGATGATGCATGCCAGCGAGTCCCAGAGTTGTCCATCGTCGCAGACCTACCAACAGAGATGTGGATCCACTATCTAGCAAGTGGATTCTGAAGAACGCACAAGGAAACAATGCGAGTGCAACTAGAGTTGAACCTACAGATTGCTAAGCTGCAGCTGAAGGTGCAGCCTTCCACTCCTCTAGAACTTAAACAGTACTGGGTTAGCGCTATTCAAATATTGTTGACACCTAATCCTCAGTGATTGGGGGAATTGAATGTGAACAGTCATCAAGAAGATGAACTAAACGATCACATTCATGTATATAATAGATAGCTGGCTAATTGAATAAACGAATCAGTTTTCTGGAGTTACTCCTGGCCTAACATGGTATCAGAGCACAGGTCCCAGGTTCTTTTTTTAACCTTGCTTTGTAACTCCTCTATCCACTGCCTACCTTCTGCTCCTCTGTCCAACGACTGAAAGAGAGAAATGCCTACCTGTTGCCTGAAGCTGCATACCAAACGACTGAAAGAGAGGAACGCGTGCCTGAAGGTAACGCTGTTGTATTGAGCGGATATTACTGTTTGATATTAAAAGTCTGCAATATTAAAAAAGGTTGTTTGATATTAAAAGGCTGCAATATTAAAACGTTGTTGTATTGAGCAGATATTAAAACAATGTTTGATATTAAAAGGCTGCAATATTAAAAAGGCTGTTTGATATTAAAAGCCTGCCATATTAAAACGTTGTCTGAAATATGTATTGAGCGGATGTGTATGTGAATGGTATATGAATCGACCTCGGCCCATATGAATCAACCTCGGCCCATACGTTGTTGCTTCTCCGCATTGATAAATAAGTGCGTATTAAAGGACAAAATGTCCATATGTTCCATTTGTTTGAAAAATAAACAAGCGTTCAAATGAAAACATAGTGTTATGCTGTAAAAGTGCTACACATTTTGCATTCAGGCTTCATAGTTGTTTAGGCTTCAGCTAACTTTGTAATCAGAAAAACCATTTATTAAACATATTGTCCAAGGATCTGCTCTAAGGCTATAAAGGTTCCATGTTGCATTAGAATGTTAAATTGAATGCGTTACAGAGAAGATATATGTTGTGTGCCCACGGGCATCCATATGTACTATTGTTGAATACGCAGTTTTCGAAATTGTTGATTGTAATGCTTTAGTAATGCTGTCCTTCATGGTGTTCATTGCAATATATATGAAACGTTTTCTAAGAATGTCTCTAACTGCTGTTTGAAGAAACGCACATGGTGAACCGCACATGCTATGAGAATGCATGTGAAACGCACATGGTGATGTAAGCTGATATTTTAAAGGCTGATTGATATATGGATAACGTTGTTTTAAGAAACACACCTGCTATGATATGTCATTGTTATGAGCGGATATTTATTTGAAACACTAAGATATATTTGAAACATTGTTTAACATTGAAATGTTGTCTGACATATAAAGAGATATATTTAAATGGTGATTGAAAAGCTAGTGATTGAAACTCTGTTTGATTGAAGTCCATCATACTTTTAGATGCCGAGGATAGTAGCAGAAAATTTGACTATATAGTAGCAGAACTTTTTTTCATAAGAGAAATTTTTTTTGCCATCAGAAGTATTAGTCTATCAGCAAAAGTTTTTTGTTATATCAGCAGAAGTAATCTTTTAACAAAATGCATTCAATCATCTCTATGATAGGGATAGTTCTCACTGGCATGGAGAACTATCCTGACTGGTCCCGAATGGTACAACACACCCTCATCTTCAATGAGTTGTGGAAAGGAGTGTGTGTCGGAGAAGGAAACAGTGACCTAGAAAAGCCTACATCAGACAAAGAGCTGGCCATCTGGGAAAACAAGAACAGCAAAGCGTATGCATTAATCGCAGCCTCTGTAAATAAGGAGGTGAGTCGCCACATTTCATCATATTCAACTGCCTTTGAAGCTTTACAAAAGCTGAAAGAGCTCTATGACTCACATTCTGCACTTGAAGTCGTCCAACTTATGATTAAACTCTTCACTCTTGAACTGCAAAATAATGATCCTCTTGCTCTTGCATCTGAAATAAATTCTATAATGCATGATATTAAATCCACTAAAGTTGAGCTGGATATCTCTCTTATTTCTTTTCTCAAGGCATTGTATCCTACATACTCCAATTATCTTGAGTCTTTGCAAGCAAATGGAAATCTCAAGGATATAACCTTTGAATATCTTGTGAAAAAGTTTGCTGAAAGAGAAAAAGCCTTTGGAAAGAAAGCATTCCCTGAATCTTCTGAAGAGGCTGTATGCCTGGCTCATAAAGAAAAATATCCTCCTCAAAATTCTACAAGAGGAAGAGGTGGACGAAGAGGAAGAGGAAGATACTTCAGAGGCAGGGGGGGCAGACATTCTCAAGGAGAAAAGGCAGATTTACATTGTATTCGCTGCAAAAGAAATGGATCACATGATGCCTCTACATGCAAGCTACCATGGGACAAAATTGAGCAGAGAAGAAACCAACAGAAAGGTAAAACTGATGATACAGACAAAGTAAAGCACCTGAATCCGCTCACTATATTGAGGCACAATGTAACATTGGAGTAAATGAAGATTTGTTTAACACTTCACTTGCTTCCTGGAAAAATGATTGGCTGCTTGATTCAGGAGCCAACCTGTCACATTGTACTCATAAGAAAAGATTTTTTTGAAGATTTCACTGACAATGTTGATGGAGTAGTATACTTTGCAGATCAGTCAAAAATCAAGCCATCAGGGCTTGGCACAATCAGGCTTAAACTGCCTGGTCTTTTAGACTTTCTTCTTGATCATGTTTTATATCTCCCACAGCTCAAGAGAAACTTGCTTCCTTGGTCCACATCCGACAGCAAGGTCACTCCATTCATATGTTTGATGGCAAGCTTGAGGTGAGAAAAGCATCTGACCACTAACTTGTCATGAGGGGAATAGAAGAAGAAAGGCTTCTCAAACTGCAAGGAACATCTGCTCATGCACAACATTTCTCATACAATTCTCATCATGAAGAAGGTACACTTCCATCAAGTTTATTATGGCATGCTAGATTTGGACATTTGAACTATGACAATCTCTGCTTATTGAAGAAAAATGGTGTTGCTGGTTTGCCTACAATTCCTAGAAAACTTAAGCAATGTGATGCTTGCATTCTAGGAAAGCATAGCAAACAGTCCTTCATGACTCACATTCAAGAGCACATAGGAAGCTTGAACTTATTCATTCAGATTTATGTGGTCCAATGCCTGTTTCTTCTGCAAATGGAAATAAATATATCATGACGTTTATTGATGACTAGACCAGAATGTGTTGGGTTTATTTATTGAAGAACAAATCTGATGCTTTTCTAACATTCAAGAATTTTCATAAATGGATTGAAAATGATGCACAATCTCATATTGGGTCTATTCGCACTGATAATGGAAAGAATATACATCAAATGATTTTGAACACTATCTTCGCCAACATGGGATTAAACATCAAACCACTGTGCCTTATAATCCCCAACAGAATGGTGTAGCTGAAAGAATGAATAGAACAATTTTGAATATGGTACGATCCATGCTTTTTTTCAAAAATGTAAAGATAATGTTTTGGGCTGATGCTGTTTTATGTGCTGCATATATAAAGAATAGATGTCCATCTAGTGCTATAAGAAACAAGACTCCTTATGAATTGTGGTATGGACATGTTCCTTCGGTCAAACATCTCAGGATTTTTGGTTCCACCTATTATGCTTTGATACAAAAGGTACATAGAAACAAACTTGGTGCTAGAAGTTTTAAGTGTATTTTCTTGGGGTATTCAAATACCTCCAAAGCATACCACCTCTATGATGAAGAAAATAAAAAGTTTGTTATATCTAGAGATGTAATTTTTCTTGAATCATCCAAAT
>APFE031675906.1:9146-22175 GCA_000404065.3 Pinus taeda | reverse complement strand
TGGGGGAATTTTATGTAAATAATTAAATTAGGAATGTGAACAGTCATCGAGAGATGAACTGAACAATCACTCCCTATTTTATATAACAATGACCTACCTATGGAATAATATACGAATCAGTTGTTTGTTTTGTGGAGTTACTGCCTGGTCTGACAAAAACCAAGGGATCAAAAATTGCAAGGGATTAACATTAAAAACATAAGAGATTAATAAAGCTTAGGAATTAATATTTGAAACCCAAAGGACTGATAAACCCACATGACTATGAATATTATAAACCCAAGGGATGAATAAACCCTGGGGAGCATTAATATTATAAACCCAACAGGTTAATAAACTGAAGGGTTAAACATTGTAAACCTAAGGGATTAATATTAAACCTTAGGAGTATTATTTAAACCTTAATATTGGGGATTAATAAATCCAATTGATTAAATGATAAACCCATGGAATTATTAATATTATAAACCTAAAGAACACATAAAACCTAAGCATTTAATATTATAAACACAAAGGATTAATAAATCCATGCTATTAATAAACCCGATGAATCAATAAACCCAACAAACTAATATAGAAAACAAAAGGGAGTAATAAACCCTAAGAATTAATATTTTAAACTCAAGGGATTAATAAACCAAAGGGATTATTAATATTATAAACCCAAGGAACTAATAAATCCAACATTTAATATTATAAACCCAGCAGAAAAAAATTATAAACCTAAGGGATCAAAGAATGCAAGGGATCAATATTAAAAACAGAAAGGATTGATATTTTAAACCCAATGGATTAATATTGTAAATCCAAGTTGTTTAAACCCCACAATAAATATTACAAATCTAAAAATAAATATTAATAACCATTCTTAACCGTCGTTGATTTTCATATTGACACAAAATAAACAAGGTTTATTTTCATGGTGAGAAAATCCTTGTCACAATGTGACATTCAACCATGGTTGATCATGGTTGGCTATGATTGACAATGGTTGACCATGATTAATATTATAAACCTAAGATAATAATAAACCCAAGGGATTGATATTATAAAACCAAAGGAATAATAAACCCAAGGGAATAATACTAAAACCCCAAGGGATTTTTAAACCAAGGGAATAATATTAAGCCCAAGGGAGTTATATTATAAACCCAAGGTATAAAAACCCTTAGATAATTATTAAAAATACTAAAATAAACATGGTTGACCACAATTGATTTTCATATTTTGACAACTGTTGTCACAATGCGATGCTGGACCGTGGTTGATCATGGTCGAACATGGTTGTTTATTGTTGACCATTGTTGAATAATATTAAACCCTAGGAATATGAACCCTTAGATCAACAAATAGAAAGGATTGATATTATAAACCCAAGGGAATAATAAACCTAAGGGATAAAAATTATAAACCCAACACATATAAACCCTAACATGACTTTTATAAACCCTAAAATATACATGGTTGACCATTGTTGATTTCCATATTAGATTAATCTATTGTGATATTGACGTAATCATAAATAGTTGGACAAATATTTAACCCTTAATATTGGGGTTTTATAAAACCAAGGGATTATTAATATTACAAATACATGAGATCAATAAACCCAAAGCGTTAATATTATTAAAAAATGATTAATAAATGTAAGCGATCAATATATCCAAGGAATCAATAAACCCAATGAGCTAATATTAAAAACCCAAACAATTAATAAACTTTAGGAATTAATATTTTAAGCTTAGGAGATTAATAAAACCAAGTGATTAAATGATAAACCAAAGGAATTATTAATATTAAAAACTTGAAGAACAAAAAAACCCAAGCATTTGATATTATAAACCCAAGGAATTAATAAACCCAAAGGAAAAATATTAGAAACCCAAGGGATCAAAAATTGCAAGGGATTAATATTAAGAACAAAAGGCATTAATAAAGCTTAGGAATTAATATTTTAAACCTAAAGGATTGATCAACCCACATGACTATGAATATTATAAACCCTAGGGATTGTTAATATTATAAAACCAACAAGTTAATAAATTGAAGGGATACACACTGTAAACTTAAGGGATTAATATTAAACCTTAGGACTATTATTTAAACCTTAATATTGGGGATTAATAAATCCAAGGGATTAAATGATAAACCCAAGGAATTATTAATATTATAAACTTAAAGAACAAATAAACCTAATCATTTAATAGTATAAATACAAGGAAATAGTAAACCAAATGGAAATAGTAAACCCAACAAAATAATATTATAAACACAAAGGATTAATAAATCCAAGCGATTAATAAACCCGGGGAATTAATAAACCCAACAAACCAATATAAAAATCAAAGAGATTAATAAACCCTACGAATTAATATTTCAAACTCAAGGGATTCATAAACCAAAGGGGTTATTAATATTATAAACCCAATGAATTAGTGACCCTAAGGGATAAATATTAAAAACCTAAGGGATCAAGAAGCAAAAGGGATCGATATTAATAAACCCAAGGGATAAAATGATAAACCAAAGGAATTAGTAGTATTATAAACTCAAAGAACAAATAAACCCAAGGGCTTAATATTATAAATCCAAGAGAAAAAATATTATAAACCTAAGGGATAAAAAAATGCAAGGGATGAATATTAAAAATAGAAAGGATTGATATTTTAACCCCAATGGATTAATATTATAAATCCAAGTTGTTGAAACCCCACGATAAATATTATAAATCGAAAAATAAATATCAATGACCATCCTTAACCATCATTGGTTTTCATATTGAGACAATATTTGTTACAAAGTGATGTTGGACCATGGCTAACAATGATTCACCATGGTTGATTATGGTTTTCATCTCAAGGAAATCTTCGTTATAACGCAATGTTCAACAACGTTCACGATGATTGGTTTTCAAAATGAGAGAATATATGCCATATTAAATATTTTAAAACCCCTAAGCCCTAAATCCATGGCATCGATATTATAAATGTAAATAATGCTATAACACAAAACAATAATAATAAACATAAACCACAACCAATATAAGAACCACATTGAAAATCATTAAGACATCAATACATAAAATTAATATGAATACATTAATAATAATACACTATAAATAATTAAAACATGATAAATCATCATCACATTAAAAATAACACATTTATATCACTACATTATAAACAATAAATACATTTTAAGCCATAAATACATTAATATCAATACATGAATATATTAATAGTATAAATATAAGAATATTGATATAAAAAACAAGAACATGAAAGCCCAACAATAATATTATAAACATCAACAACATTTTCATTTATGAAAGACATGAAAAAAGTGAAGGGACCCACACAAAAGACCAAAACAATTACAAATGCAAGAGAAAAAAATAAAATAGTAACACTGCCATTGGAGGAAAGGAACATAAATGAAAAAAAAATCTAAATTGCACACATCCGATTTAAAGAAGAACAACATAATAGAACATTTTAAGACCAGAGATATATAATTTTCTATAGAACAACAACAACGAGAAAAAAAAATCAATTTCACCAATGTTGCAACCACAGAAAGAACATTGAGCCTTAACATATATTTTTTGTTTTCTTTACATCAAACAATTCCACTGCAAAATTCAACTTGAAACACTCCATCAAAAGTCATCTATGGAATAGCCTCTTCCAAAACACAACCAAAGCATTGACAAAAGCAACACAAATTCAAATCAATAGGATAATGATCACGATACTTAACACTTTCCAACCAATTCCTTCTTGTTCTCCTCCTAGACTCCCTTTGGTGCACATGTAACAATTATTTTACATGTGTTTTTGTTTCATCTATCATATGAAGATGCTTATCAATAAAAGAAGGATGGGACCCATATTTTCTATCAAACTTGTTCTGAAGATATGAAAGAAAACTTATCGCTCCAACAATATTGCGCACTGTTCTAGAATAATAGATGACATCATTATTGTCCATATCTGCATTTGAAAGACAAAAAAACAAAAGAAAAATCAATAAAGAAACGCACAAATAAATAGGCATACACATATATAGATATATATACATAAAACATAACACCCCATTTTTATTTATGTTAAAAAACTTAATCTTATAATGTTACATGAAATAAAACAATCTAGTGTTACATGAACCACATGATATAAAAATTTCTACAAATATAACCCTCATTTCACAATACAATTGAAGAAACTGTGGAAATAGAATAAAACCATGGCCAATATTGAAAAACCTCCATTTTTTCATTTCATGATGTAATATGAATCCACAATATTAATATCAATATGAACCAGTTATAAAATTAATTTTGAATGATTGGTTCATTTAACATGTTGTTTATGTCTGAATGGTCTGTTGCAAAGAAAGGAACAATAGCCACTTAAAAAAAAAAATTAAATTGAACAACATAAAAGACAATGTAAACAACTTTCTCAAATATTACTATGAATATGATTAATGTATTAATATCATAAATATATGAAAATGATTATTAGATTAAAAGTAAATCAATAGGACAATAAAATAAATTCAAAAAACATACTATAAAAAAGGTCACAATGTTATTAGTTGTATGTCATAGCGATATGGACTTCAATTGCTCCTCTTCTTTCTTTTTAATTGTAACATATGCACTATCTTTCATCTTGGCATAACATTGAAAATAGAAAGGCGATACAATGCATAAACCATCTATTGATTTCACCCTTGATATAGTTGTGAAGATAAGGCCTTGCTCCTCTTTATTCCAAATATCAACTGATGGTCGTTCTAAACCCAATCACTTTGAAATGTGGATTGTAAGAGCCCATGCCATCTTAAACAGAATTTGTTTTCGATTTCCTCTTATCATTGGTGTGATAGGCACAATTTTTGGATTGCTTGCACCAAATGGAACACCAACATACTTATCAAAAACAACAGTTGTGAACATTAGAAGTTGAGGTGACTTAGAGGTAGGAATATAAAATATATTCTTAACATAACCAAGTGCACCATTCACCAAGCTAGTGTAAACCCACAAATTGCATGTCAACATAGCACGCTGACCACAACACAAGAAAACTTCAGAGTCCAATTGATCATCATCAACACCAATGATTTCTGAATGCCTTGAATGCTCAACAATACATCATGCAATTGGAGATTTAATGATTTTAACATATGCCTATTATGGAAGGAGACCAAATTATTTGTTGGAAACATGTGAACTGATGCATTAAATAAATCTCTTTCTCTAGGATGCAACCTCATATCAGCCCATGACATAAGAAACCCCCAATCTCCAAGAATAGGTTATACATTTATTATGTTATTAAGGACTCTACGAAAACAAGATTGTTTCTCATTATTGCCTTGTTGGTGAAATATTTTGTCAAAAGTGACAACAATGTTGAATTTGTTCCATAAGACTTTCCCTGCTATATTACCTGTGTACAAAGGCTTATCTCTCACAGGAAGCAGTTGGCCAAGGTCACCCACAAGGATGATGGATTTGCCACCAAAAGGAAGATTCTTTTTCTCTGGAATTTCTTCTCGTAATTGAGCATCTATTTGCATAAAAAATCTTGATCCTATAAAGCTCATTTCATCAATCAATATATATCTAACATGTCCCATTTCTTCTTGGAATACTGCAAGTGACTACCCTTGTAGTGGTTGCATATATTTAATTTGAATTTTTAGAGCTAAGTGTATTGTTTTTGCATGTATATTAAAATCAGTTATTCCTGTTGGGGCAAGAAGAAGCAAAGGGATTCTTGCATTACTTGAAAAATTAGAAAGAGCTTCAAAAATACAATGGATAATGGAAGACTTCCCAATGCCCATAGTGCCCTAAACAATCATAAGAAGAGCTTCACGAATCTCATATTCGACAAAGTGCCTTAAAACAATTTCAAAAGAAAGTCGTTGTTTTTCTATTAATGGATCTGGAGATGCAAATGTTTTGTTTAAAAGGTCAACAATATTACCCCTTGATTTTACATTCCTTATAAAATTAATAACTTCTTCTGCGACATTATCAGAACTAGTTGTATTTTCCCAATCAAAGGATATATCAAAGTCCCTTCAACCAAGGGTGTGAAGATTAGAAACATTTACATCATTTTGTGGAACCAAGCGAGAGAAAATCTGCCATTCTTGAAAATCATCTTCAAGATTCATTTCCTAGTTAGAAAAATCACCATCTTCTTCATCTTCAATATTGTCGACAATTGATGGATTTGGATCAACATGCCATGCTCGATATCGGAAATTCCTCCAATTTTCAATAATAATTTCAACTAAAAATCCAATTTCTGTAGGTATGTCACGAAATGGCTTGTATAAGAGCAATTATTTCCAACAAAAGGTTTCTAATTCATCTGAAGCCTCACTAGGAATAGAATAAAACCATGACCAAACCTGAACAATAGCATGAACATCTCTAGGCTTCCATGGATATTGTTCACACTTGTTGTCAAATGTCGAAGATCTTGTTGTTTCTATCAAAGTTAGATGTTCAAGGAAAAAATGCCTCTTATGATAATGTTGAACAAAAGTATTCTCAGATGAACATTGCAATCCATCCCTTGAGATTTTCCTGAAAACCTTTCTTCCAACATTTAAGGAAACAAATTTCTGAATACAAACAATGAGAGGTAGCTTAAGAAACATATGGCACATTTCTTATGCTCCAATGTCATGGTCAACAATTTTTTATGCAATAAACCTTTTATATGCACATAAAGCATGATCCTCAGAGCCAATAGAATTTGAAATTCTAGTTAACATATTTTTTCTGCTTTTGATGCATGCTTAGAAATATATTTCAAGACAACATAGCGAGAAAGCACTGGCTGGAAATCAACATCTGCACGCCACATTGTTAGAAGCTCAATGTTATGTACATAAAGCCTGTCATCATTTCTTGCTGGCTCATATTTTTTCTTCCTTGATCATCTATGAACAATATTGATTCATCACAAAGATCCCATGGAGCATTATACCGATGTGTCAGAATAGTGCCTTTTTTGCAAAAACAAGAATCTAGACTACATTTTGTGTGCCTTTGGAAATGGTTCAACAATTCTTCATAAGCATTATGAGGATTACAAGAGAAAATCTGACCAATAATCAATAGGCAAGGGTCATCATTGAGGCTTTGTGGAACCATTATGTTGCGACAATGTATGTCACGTGGATTCCATGAAGTTACATATTTTTCAGAGAATCTCCTTGTGAGTTATACATTAGAACCATTTGAACAATCAAGTCTTTCCATGTCAGGAGCACCTTCCAACCACAAGAAACCATGGATATGTGATGAACCTCTATGTTTCCACTCATATTTGAAGAAAATGAATATATAGTTACAAAAAACAATATAAATAGAATCATAATAAAAGTTGATAAAGTATAGAAAATAATTTCAACAACACAAACCTGTACCAGAAGTCCTTAGCTTTAAGATATCTTTGGATAACTTCCTCTCGAAAAATATTGAATCTATGGTGCATAAATGTGGCAACAATATGAGGGTATTGGATAACATTATCAATTTTCATACGATGCTCATTTAAATAACAAGAATGTGAATTTATGGGCATGAGGTTATGTAACTCTGGCCACTTTGTGTCAGCTACACTCAAAGTAAAAAATAAAGATGGACATCCCATCTGAGTAATCAGGTCAATCAATTCAGCTCAACACTTAGTCCAGTATGCCCTTGTACCTATTAGAGAAGAACCAAACTGCATAAGATGCTTAGCCAACTTATCATTTGGTAAATCAGGCAGTTGGTGAAGCAACTCTTCAATTGTTGTAGGTGAGTTATCATGTAAATGTTTCTTTACAAAAACTGTAGCAGTTGCTTGGCTTCGATGCCGCATTATCATGTTAAATAGGTAATATTGAAAGCGAGGATGGATTCCAAATATCTAATCATAGTACCTAAGAAGATGAAATGCATACTCATGAAGTTCAACACTAGAAATATGTGGTTGCAACCAATCAGCATCACCAGTGTTGAACAATGTTTGGAATGCAATATCTAATAACCCCTCTATATTATATTCATTCACTGGAGAGGTTCCAATACTGGGCCAATCCATGCCTTGAACATGTGAAGAATCAACATTATCAAGAAATTCTCTAATTTCTTCCACTTCTCTCCATTCATTTGGTAGGCGAGCAACAAAAGAATGTGGATGAGAGGGTAAACAATCAGCAAGAAACCCATCTCAAATTCTTCAATATCACAATCAACAAATTTAAGCCTGGAGGAGACATCTGTGGATCTTTCTACAAGAGAATACACTGAATCATAGTCAATTACAACATCTCGATAATATTGATCATGTTGGATTTTGAAAAGAAATGCAACCATCACTCAAGATCTTTTGACATAACATTCATAATATTTAGACTGAGCGACAAGTCTCCTCACAATTAGAAAATATCTTCAACGTGTCAGGGAAGACTTTGTACAATTGTAGAAATATCTTGAGGAAAACTAATTGTATGACTACTATACTTGTATTGCCCACCTCAAGCATGTGTCACTTACCAAATAGGATTCACATGTGCTATTAGCATTTCTTCAACTTGAGTAAGAAGTCTTAAAATATGAGGTTTATCACCAGGATCCATGTTATTATGTCGACAAAGATGATGGGCTTCTCTTTCACTTTTACATTGTCTACAAACAGGTCCTTCAAAATGTCTCAAAACCTGGATTCCAGGATATGATTTTTGGCATATGTGGCACATTTGGACAACTGTCAAGCTATCTATCTTTGCTCGAAATATTTTATGCACTGCAATCATGTTTTCATCAAAATGAATATGATTTCTATCGGTGAGACCATGTTGAGAACCATTTGGAAGGGTAAAATTTCTTCTAAAATGTACTTCATCTTCAGGAACATGAGATTCCCTTCCCAAATTTCAAGCATGTGGAATGGATCTATGACAGGGTCTTTCCAAATTTATGGTTTGTATTTCGTGAACCTGAGAGGATGTAAATGTCTCTTTGTCATAAAATATTTTAAAATTTAATTTCAAACTAATTATAAATGAAAAAAATGAAAAAAGAACCAAATGCATTCAAAATTTACATTCATTTCTTGATGTGGATGAGGGTTATGAGATGGTTTCTCTTCGCTTATAACATCAGTGGATGGAACATTTTTGGAGTTAGTTTCTATGCCTCTATTCAAATGAGTTGTTTCTTGTTTCAAAAAAAAAAAAACATTATAAAACTAAATGTCCAACAAATAAAGATTCAAAACTGGAAAACAAATCAAATACATTGAACATCTACATTAATTTTACAATTTGATATTTTGGATTCCAATTCTACAACCTAATGAGATGAAATCATGTTTTCTCCATAAAAGGTTATAAAATACAATGTCCAACCAGGTGTAAATGAAAAAATGACAAAAATATCAAATGCACGCAACATTTACATTTGTTTGGCAATGTGGATCAATGATATGAGATGGTTCCTCTTCCCTTATAACATCAGTAAATGGAACATCCACGAAGTTAATTTGTATGCCTCTATTGAAATGAGTTTTATCATGTTTGAAGAAAATAAAATATGCCATAAAATTCAATTTCCAACCAACTAGAAATTTAAAAAATGAAAAGAAAATAAAAAACATTGAAAATCTACATTAATTTGGAAATTTGATCATCGAGGAGAATGCATAAGAAGGATATGACATGCTTCATCTTCACTTCTCAAATTAGTAGATGGAACATTTTAGGAATTAATTTCTAGAACTCTATTAAAACGAGTTGTATCCTATTCCAAGAGAAGAAAAAAAACTTATAAGTTTAGTAAACAAAAATTTGTAAATAGAGGAATGTAATAAAACAACCACTATTGCAGCAAAAATCAAAATATCATTGCATTACCTCCATTTTTCCACACGAAATACTATCAAGGATGATTGATTCTCTTGGTGGGACCAAATTACTTTAAGCAGGATTGGAAGATATGATGTTTCAAGCAACTGGCTCCAAATTATCAAACAAATGGCTAATTAAACTATCATCCAAATCATCACACACAATGTCATCATTACATTCAGCATGGATGTTTTGTAACCTTTAGCCTTGGTCAAAACATGCAATTGGACACACGAAAGGGTTAGGGTGGACATTTTCATCCACGTTATCGATATGTTCTTCTTCTCAATTGCAAGATGTTTCCCCAATGTTATGAAATTTTTAGGAGAGCATTGAAAAACAAAATTATGCTCACAAGGAGCATATTTTGATAATGAACTACCAACATGAAATGTTCTTTCCATTATATCATCCATAGTACAATACTTACGAGGAATTATAAAATCATTTTCAAAAGTGGCTTCACTCATTCTTCTATGATATGTAGCTCTCCTATGCTCATTTATGGCATCCTTATTTTTTTGATACCATAAACGACAACTTTCATTAGACCTATCACGTGACGCTGGTGACAAATTTCATTTTTTTGTACGCTTTCTTATGCCTTTAGATGACATGTCTACAATATAATAAAATATTCATTATGGAATCATAAACATGGAACACAAAAAATATCTAATATAAACAAACACAAAAGAATGAAAAAGGCACGAGTTTTTTTTTTGGAAATCATAAAAAAAAACATAAAAAGTGTATATGTTATTTTTTCCAACCATACAAACCTATCAAAATGTATAAGGTTTTTTCCAAATGGCTAAAAACAAAAATGAATTTTTCAAAATTGCGAAAAATAGAAATGAATTCTCCCAAGTGGCTTAAACAGAAAAGTCTAAATTTTCATGTATCATATTAGAAACAAACCAAAACCTATACTATTGGGACACAATAC
The DNA here is from genome assembly GCA_000404065.3 of Pinus taeda. Lineage (NCBI taxonomy): Eukaryota > Viridiplantae > Streptophyta > Pinopsida > Pinales > Pinaceae > Pinus > Pinus taeda. Next base: position 11,296 of record APFE031675906.1, on the reverse strand, counting down.
TCTAAGAATTATATGAATTGGAAGTGTATCTAAAAATTTGGAACTATATACTATCAAAATAAAAATGAAAATATTAAAATATACATAAATATATAACATTGTTTGAGAATCAATGAAAAAACCAATACAAATAACATGTATAACATAACTCATAACAATTGTAATTATACAAACAAAGAAAAATGCATAACGTCCAAACACATTTACATGTAATTAAGAAAATTTTAGGGGAAACAATATGAAATATTTTACATCATTAAGATCAATACAAGCATAATTTTAAAGTATTACCATAAAGATCCAAAGTATGTATAGAGCCAAAAATGGAAATATTTTCCACAATTATAGATAGTATATAAAATGAAAATATTTATAGGAAATCCTAAGAATACTAATATCCTAAGAATCCATATTCATATCTAATGGTAGAATCTCATCGCTAGATTCCATACCGGAGCAATTGAAAAAACATTTCCATACTCAATCAAGTCATTGCAATCTTCCAGCGTTGGGTACCAAAACCCATACATATGTTCATTAGTTGAATTATCAGTATCTTTTAGAAAAGATATGCCAATCATCATGTCATATAATAGGAACAAAACTTCACTGCAACTGCACATAAGAACGACACCATGGCATGTTCGAAATGGAAGACAACCAGGACATTTGCAATTTAAATCTATAGAAATTACTTCCAACAACTTCCATTTGAAACCCAAATCATCCTCAAAGTAGTCAATTCTTCATTCAATGCACAATTGACCAAATTGGAAATGATCTAATTCTTCAATTGACCATATAGAAGTGGAGCCATCATTGACAAGGCATATCAACTGATCCCTGTATAATGCGAACAACATACAACGTATGTTAGTGATTGGAACAAATGAAAACCCCATTAATTTTTTATTACATCAAACCAATAGATTGTATACCCATACCAAGTATAATCTTCATACTCCTTGTCCAGATAGAGCCAAAACAATTTACTTTTACAAAACACTCCATTCTTAGCGACTAAAGTGCCACCAAATGGAACATCAGCCCTTTGCCATACCCTATCAACACTACTGCAAACATAAAATTTAGACTGCATTCTATCATACATATGTTTTAGAATAATCCAGTCATATTTTCTGTTGCTTACATTTTACAATAATAAAAAGAATCCCCAGTCTCCAATTCGGATTGGCCCTATGTTTTTAAAGGCCTTTGTAAATGGATTCATTACAAAATAGTTGTGTTTATAGGAGAATTATGTTGGTAAGGATAAAACCACCATTGGTCCAACAGTAGACTCTACTCTGTATCTTGAATCTATGAATCGCAATTGAAAATGAGATATGTGCCCATTCTGATTAAGGTATTCAACAACAAAATAATTGTCTTCACTATTGAGGAAAGGAACCATAAATCCAAATTCATTCGTAGAGACATGCTTGCAACGTAAAAACAAAGAAGGGTTTTACAAAACATTCTTCCATTTCTTACAAACAATGCTAAAATTTATCACAACCGATAAAGGGAGCAAGAGGAAGAAAATTTTAAGAATTTCGAATGGAAGACAACTCCAAATAGCTAGATTTGTAATCAAACAATGAAATCACCTAAGAGAAAAAAGAAAAACACATTTGATATCAACAAAACAATTTAATTCTGAATAAAATTGAAATTCACATACATACATAATTTTCCATCTACACATACAGAAAAACTTCACATATACAAATTGTATAAAATCAAATGAGCGATCATAACATTATTACAACACTGAACAAAATTCTACAATTTTTAAAATCTAATCTCTATAATCCAAGATTATTAATGTTAGTAAACCTATAAGGTCTATGTTTATTATTAATGTTATAACGTTTCTAGAAATATATTTATAATATCAATATCAATTTTTCATTTTGAATATAAATATGAAAATAAAACCAATTTTTTTAATGTTAAAAACCCAAACTTAAAAACTTAATGTTATACATTAACACAATGCTACATGAACCAAATGATATAAAATTACCAAATATTTTGATCCTAACATCAATGAACCCAAATAAATCTAAAGTTATTAATTGCAATGTTTAATAAACATATTTACATAAGAAAATATTCCCATCAATGTATAGATGCAAAATATATTT
>APFE031675902.1:0-10550 GCA_000404065.3 Pinus taeda | reverse complement strand
GATTGTTCTGGCAGTCAGTGATATTGTTGACATCCACTGTCTATACTATTAGCATTTCAAAATCAAAACTATCTTCTACACTTGGGGTTTTAGTCGAAGCAGGGTTTCAAATCATAACCCTGCAAAAAGTTTTGAATAACAATAAGAAGATCTTCATCAAGTTTGAGCTTTATCTAGCAGTAGGGCTGCTCCATTTCAGTAGTATGAATGACTTGTTTCAAGTATGGTAATAAGGATGACCAGGAAGAACAATCTATACAGAATGGAGCTGAAGAGACACAAGAATTCAAAGTTGGAGAAAATATACGACTTGTGAAAGTAGACCAGTGGCCACAACCAAGAACCTTCCTAACATGGGATACTCCATTGAAGATGCCTAATGCTTTACAGAAGGCCCTTGATATGTCTTCTTGCTTTGAATTCTTTTTTTGGTACGAGCTTTAAGTGATCCAATTAATATAAGCCAAATCTTACATGGAGAGTAATGATCATTTTTTTTGTTCAGCGGTATTGATATTCTTTCCAAAAAAATAGCTCAGAGATTGTTACACGAGCCTGCTGCAAGCAGGAACTTTATCGATTGGATAATCCTTTGAAGACCTGTGAGGTTACAGAGGGATATAATATAGCTTCGGAAAAGAATGAAGTTGAAGATGGAGCATGCCAAGAAATATTTTTTATTGTTGATGGCATAACTGCTGCAAGTCCAATTAGAGAACAATTGTTTGATATGGACAACAACAGAAAACATGAGGGATTCATTGACCCTGCCAAAATTGAGGGAAACAATGGCCAGGAAGCTGGAGAGACCCAAAATTTCAAAGTTGGAGAAAATATACAGATTGTGGTGAGCAAGCAGGAACCATCCCAATTGGATACTTTGTTGAGGATCCATGAGGTTACGACGAGATATAATATATCAACTTATTTAAGCACCTTATTTCGCCTGGACTACAGAATTCCATCCAAAAGTTCAGAACTTAGAAAAAGTTACAATATATCCCCTTGTTTAAGTATGAATGAATCTCTTCTAGAAGACAAGGATGTGTGCAATCAATGACTTTCCTTGGATAAGCCATTGAAGAGGCTTGAACATGCTGAGGAGCCGTAATATGATACCCCAGTGAAAAAGCTTGAGCTTATAGAAAATGATGTGACATCAGAGACTAAATATTTGTCACTGCATGTCCCACTTGGAAAGCCGGAGCAATGAATGCATTGGTATATTCCTAGCTATGTACACATTTTTCTAACTACATGCAGCATGGATGAGTAGTTGTTGCATTAGTAGTTGCATAATTATGACATTCTTGGAAAAGTATTGAATTCATTTCTTTATTTTAAGATATTTTTATTTGAAAATTCAGGAATATTTTGAAATAAATTGTATATTTTTATTTTAATGATAAATCTCAAAAATATCTTAAAATCAAGGGAGGTGAACAATTGGCCATGTCTTAAATTTCATTATTAAAACTAATTACAAATTTCACAAATATTTTGAAATCAACTGTGATGAACAATTCGCCATGTCTTTACCAACCAATTCCATCATGAAGGAGAAATCTTAAATGATAATTCTACCCTCATATTTTAGGGTCTCCTTATTTTGATTGCAAATTTAAACTATTGTGAACCACTGGCCAAGTCCCTAACAACAAGTTGATCCATCATTAAGGCTAAATCTTAAGTGGTAACTCAATTCTCATATTTTAAGGCATTTTTATTTTGATTGCAAGTTTCAAAAATATTTTGAAATTTTTGGTTGTGAAGGGTCATGTTTCTATTTAACAAGTTATCATTAAGGCCAAATTTCAAAGGGTAATTTTATTTTTATATTTTAAAGTATATTTATTTGAATTGTAGATTTAGGGAAAGGTCAATTATTGTTTTAAATATAGATTTCAAAAATATTTTAGAATCTGATCATGAGAAAATAAAAAACTATTTTATCTTTTAATAATCAATTTAAATATTCCAAAATCATAATCATATAAATTTATAAAATATTTTATATTTACTAAACTTGACTTAAGATACCAGATACATTATCTTGGCTCAAACTCCCTATGGTAACCTTAGTGGCTTGTCTTTCTGCCCTCAGGCCGGCCTAGCCTCCATCAGTAGCTAACGTTGACTTGATCACATATAAGGATCAAGTCATCATCAACCGATCATCACCACTTATCACTAGCACTACCTAGTAAGGTGCCTATGAAGAAGTGAAAGGAAGAAATCTCTATGATACCAAAGATCATCTGACTTCACTTCTAAGGAATGTCAGACTTTTGCTGTGTCTTCAATCTCCATAATAAGTCCAGGAGTATCCACCGATCTTCATTCTCTGAAGCATTGATCTATCTCATTGGTATAATTTCCTTTGCCTATCTTCAATATCATAATCAAGGAAGAGCATATGCATGGGAAGATTGTTCTGAAAGTCAATGATATTGTTGACATCCACTGTCTATACTATTAGCATTTCAAAATCAAAAATATCTTTTACACTAGGGGTTTCAGTCGAAGCAGGGTTTCAAATCATAACCCTGCAAAACGTTTTGAATAACAGTAAGAATACCTTCATCAAGTTTGAGCTTTATCTAGCAGCAGGGCTGCTCCATTTCAGTAGTAGACATAGTGGCCAACATCCAGGAACCTTCTAACATGGATACTCCATTAAAGATGCCTATGCTTATAGAAGGCCTTGATATGTCTTCTTGCTTGAATTCTTTTTTTGGTACTGGACTTTAGTGATCCATTAGATAAGCCAAATCTTATGGAGAATAATGATGCATTATTTTGTTCAGGTACTGGTGATTCTCTTCCAGAAAATATCTCAAAGATTGTTACAGAAGCTGCCTGCAAGCAGGAACTTTACCGATTGGATAATCCTTTGAAGACCCATGAGGTTACAAAGGTATATAATATAGCTGTGGAAAAGAATGAAGTTGAAGATGGAGCATGCCAGGAAAGCATTTTTATTGTTGATGGCATAACTGCTGCAAGTCCAATTAGAGAACAATTGTTTGATATGGACAAAAACAGAAAACATGAGGGATTCATTGACCCTGCCAAAATTGAGGGAAACCATGGCCAGGAAGCTGGAGAGACCCAAAATTTCAAAGTTGGAGAAAATATACAGATTGTGGTGAGCAAGCAGGAACCATCCCAATTGGATACTCCAATGAGTTGACATTCCTTACATTCTGTGAGTACAATTCTGTATAACTGAAGTATGTAGATGGCCATCAGGCTGTGTGTGCAGTATAGGTGTCAATTCATAACAGATATTCTATACTTTTCTCTAATCAAAGATCTAAATATGTGATATGTGATTACTTTTTTCTATAAAACCTTAATGCACCTTGCTAAAGATGCTATTATTGTTTGTTTTACAGGATTTTGGATTAGAAATTATGTTTTTTGCATACTCAATTGTCTCAAAGCGCATACTCAGTTGTCAAAGCGTTTTCCATGTGTTTTGTTCTCCTTAGTTTACCTAAAGGCTAATGCCTATAAACGGGAGCAATCCAGCCCAATAAATGTGTTGTGTTGCATGGGAACTGGTACCCCACCCCCCGGGAAGATGTGTCCAAGGCAGTTCCCATTGTGTGTGGTGCGTTATTGAATCCCATGTGTGCTCTTTTCTAAAATTGTTGTTTTAATTCTGTGGGTTTAATATCTACGATGGTGAGGATATATAGTATTAATTAAGAATTGGAACTCATATGGAGTTGTATGGAAACATGTTCTAAATTTTGTTTTTGTTATATTAACATTCTTGTGTACTAAATTGTAGACAGAATACTGAATTTGAGCAATAGATTGCAAACTTTTCAATTGGATTTACAAGGATAACTTCCAGAGTCATTCTACGCTACACCTTCCAGAAGGCCGATGAATTGAAAACTTAATGGAAGCACAAAGATAACCATAGATACCATTTCTGTTTACAAGCCAAGGCAATCCATAGGAAGTGATGAGCCTTGCACAATTCATTAAAGGAGAGTCGTGCTGGGCTGGTGGGACAACTTAGTTTATGGAAGCTATAGAATCTACACAAATAAAATGAAACAGGAGCAAAGGATTCTGAAAAGGTAAGCTAAATTATGTTATGAACTTCATATTTTTTGATCTTGTTTATCAGATTCATCTTAAGGAACATAATACACAGTTGGTGCACTGCATGTGTGACATTTTTTCATTTTTTATTTTCAGGAGATAAGTCAACAATTTGTTTCCCAAGACGGCCTTTTAAACTATAATTGGCCACCTTTCCAATAATTTGTTGTTATCTCTTCGCACATTGAATGTTCGGACGTGGAGATCAAACACAACCAGTTTGAAAAACCATTGGAGCTGGGGGCTCTTTGACTATAGTTTGATTGGTCGACATCAAAAACATTGCTACCAACAAAGGTAAGGGAAAGAAGCCCATTAAATCTAAAGAAGAGATTGAGAAATTGATCCTAGGTGTTCACTTACACTGAAAAAATTTGGTTAGGTTCTGAAAGTGCATGCTATTTGTAAGAATGGTGTAATGAAAGGAAGGGTAAGGAGGGTATAGCCAAAATAATTGATAGGTTTCTGGTGGACACAAAATTAGGCTATACCTACCTTCAGTGGCAATGGAATTCACAACCACCAAACCCAAATTCTATATTTTTTAGGCACTAGCTAGAGTAGTGGATAAAACCACCACTTCTTTAGATCCTAATAGTTTCAACTTCTATATTGATCCATCGCTACTTTATGTTATTTCCTTGTAGACGAAGGGATGGAACTCCCTCTCTGAAACATAAAACAAAATTTAAGGAACAGTAGCATGAGTCGAGCAGTTTTCTCTCCTGTGATGAGTTGTGGCACAAAAACCATGCATTATCTAAAGTCCCTCCTCTTGAAGGTAGAACTGGCTGAGTGATTTGCAAGTGACCTGGAAAACTTCTTCATCCTCTATCGCAAAACAGAGTATTTCTATGTTAGTCAATCGAACTCACATGGAAAATCCAATCTGTGATATTTTTTATTTCTCTAAAATGAAACAAAATTAACCATAAGTTGCATTATAGATTTGTTTTCAACTTGCATCTCAATTAGTGATATTAGGCTATATATCTCAATAAATTACTGTTTTCATTGTCACGTTCTCTTGTATCAAGTATTTACTCTTTTCCCTGTTGATAGCAGCTATTCCCAGTCATTTTTCCTTAGTTATTTGGTTTAATGAAGAAACTTACGTATTTAAATTCATCTTGGAACTTGGTGCAATTATATGGGAAAAGCTGTCTGACCCGGGTTTCATCTAGGGCTTTTACAAATTGACTGCTATACCTGTAGCAGTACAATAGAGATCTATGATTTTTTTTTTTTTGTTAACTTGCATATCTCTATATACCATCACCAAAAAGCAGAACAAAGACAAAAAGATGGGTCAGATGTCAGGTGTGTTGTTATGGCAATTTTAATACGTATTAGAGCTCCTGTGCTTTTTGCGTCTGTTATTTGCCTAAAATTATTGGGCTTCATGTCGGATTTCTCCCAATTTATCTGGGTCGATGAAAGATTTCATTGTCAATATGCTGGGAATTCCCATGCTCCTTTTCAATTCTTACACAGAACCAAGTTTGGTTTGTCCCTTACTGAAGGCTACTGGGTAATTCAAGGTTTCATTAATTGCCATGCTGTCTTCCAATGCATAAGAGTCCAACTAAAGAATGAAATGGACTTACTTGACGCAACATTGTCGGTCAGTTCTGTTAGTTGCGTTACAATTCCAGGATTAATTGCAGCCAGTGGCAAACATTGATCCTTATGTTTCATTGACGGGGCCTTTGCTTATTTGTTTGGTATTCATGGCTCCCTGCAAATTCTGTACTTGTCAAAGAACAATCTTTTTGTTAAGTTTCATATTTATTATGTCACAAATGTGACTCAATTAACATGTCTTTGACCTAAACGACAATCCTTCGGATCCAGGTTTAAAACCCAGAGATAGCTTAAAACCCCTTGGTTTCAATTGTTAAGTTGTAATATGATAAGACTTGTCTTACATCACCAATATTAGTAAAATTACAAAGCTAGGAAACCTAGAACTCTCCTGCCAATTCATTAACAGAACTATGCCAAAAGAAATCACAAGGCTTACTGAGCTTTTCCAATTGGAACTCAATTATAATTATCATATACGAGAGATCTTTTAGGGTTTAGAAACCTCATGTTCCCGAGGTATTATTTTTATCCCCGATGCCAGCTCAATTGAGATTCTCTATGACTACCGAAGAGTGGAAAAATGGTATCTCTTTGACTCCAAATAATTTTTTTGAGCAAAAATCCAAGGAGTTTGGGAATTCCTGGAATATTGAATCTGTTCACAGGTTGAGCTTCGCTGGAAATGACATTCTTAATCGAAGAAGAGAATAATATTGACAGCGGGGGACCTGGAAAGTTTCACAAAGGAGATGTGGGCGATGAATAAGTTATTATGGTAAAAACACAACGCAATTGAGCTCAATCACTGTAAAGAGGCACTTATGTATCGTGAATCCAAAATGGAGGTTGAAGCTTTAGGATTCATCAGACAAAAATATAGTGAACATACTATTGCATTTTTAACCCAGATTTATATATCATGTATACAAAATACATGAAACAATAAGTCCAACATTGAATTGGAAGACAATATCAGATAGCACTTTGAATCCAACCCGAAGAAAACGATGCGAGTGCGAGAAATTTGGGGTTCTGTAGTTCCACAAGGCACTGGAAAACTGGGGTTTCTAAGTCCGTCTGGAAGAAAAACGATTCAAAGGCGCATGGCAGTTGGGGGTCTCTGAGTCGGTTTGGATTTTCCGCAACGTCAAAATCAGCTAAAGCATGGCTTGGAGTTCTATCATCCTAGTTATTACTAGAGTGAACATCTTTGTGGAAAATAATAGCTACTATGCGAAAATTTTATGAATTACAAGCCATTAGGGTTAAGTCTGAATTGCAAACCATTAGGGTTAAGCCCATGTTGAAAATATATAGGACTATATTATTGCCAATCAGATTGTAACCCATAACACCATTAGTGGGCTATTGACACCTACAACCAGTGGAACAAATTCCTAATAATCCATATTCATGAGATATGCATAACAACTAGCATTGTGTTGGGCAACTCCAATACCAACATTATTGGCATAGCTGGATTCCAAAATCATTGGTAGGGATGCAGAGAGGAAATTTTGTAACCCCAGAAACGATTGTAAAATATTACAAAATATATATTTTTATCTGTAGGTAAAGACACAACTGTTTGATTTCAGCATCAAGATCCAAACATTAATTCAAGTCACAATGGGTAGATATTACAGCATTAAGGTTTTCACATGGGTAGATTTTTCTAGGAATCCTAATGTAGATAATAAACTCATATACGTTTCATGTAATTTTAAATACCGCAACAATGATTTGACCAAAATAACCTTGTTGTGAAAATAAACCAATATACCACTTCAAAATAAGCTTAAGTCTGTTATTAAGCACAAATAAAAACTTACAAATTCCTTTGGGAAATCTATGGGAGAGTGCTTGTTTCTCCCAACCAACACGCAGGCATCACCAACTCCTCTCCAACTCCTCTCGAGCATAGACTTCTTCCTTCTAGGAACAACACCTTCTTATTCCCTTAGTCATATTTTATAAATTTTTACTAGTGGATTTTTCCTAGTAACTGCTTTTAGGGTTTTCCTTTTACCAGGCTTTTTCTTTTAAATTGGATGGGTGATGCTAGGGCATTATTAGAAATTAGATTTTTATTAAATTAGAAATTATATTTTTATCAAATTATAGATTAGATTTCTATCTAATTTCTAAGTGGTAAAGATCTACTCCTTTTCTTTTAACTAGGATGGGTGATGCAATGACATCATTTTTATCTAATTTTTAATTAGATTGTTATCAAATTAGAAATTAGATTTTTATCAAATTTCTAATTAAAAATTAGATTTTGTCTAATTTTTAATTGGTAAAAGTCTGTCGCTGTTTGTACTATGTAATTATATAAAAATATGCTGATGTTTACATTTTGTAATTATGTAAAAAAAGAAATGCTTTTTTTAGAAAAAAACATGATGCCATGACATCATTTTTATCTAATTTCTAATTAGATTGTTATCAAATTAGAAATTAGATTTTTATCAAATTGCTAATTAAAAATTAGATTTTATCTAATTTTTAATTGGTAAAAGTCTGTCGCTGTTTGTATTATGTAATTATATAATAATATGTTGATGTTTACATTTTGTAATTCTGTAAAAAAGAAATGTTTTTTTTAGAAAAAAACATGAAGTGGGAAAAACAATGGCATGAAGTCTTTTATAACCGTTTTTCAGTGAGGTCCTTTATAGACAACAACAGATTTTTACCAATTAGAAATTGGATTTTTAACAAATTTCCAAATGTTTTTTTATCTAATTACAGAACATAAACAACAGCAGATTTTTACATAATTACATAATACAAACAACATCAGATTTTTACCAATTAGAAATTTGATTTTTTTATCAAATTTCTAATTGGTAAAAATCTGTCGTTGTTTGTATTATGTAATTATGTAAAAATCTGCTGCTGTTTATGTTTTGTAATTAGATAAAAAAACATTTGGAAATTTGGTAAATCTAAATTCTAATTGCTAAAAATCTGTTGTTCGTATTATGTAAGTATGTAAAAATCTGTTGCTGTTTATATTTTGTAATTATGTAAAAAGGGTAATGTTTTTTTAGGAAAAAACATGAGGGGGGGAACAATGGCATGAGGTCTTTTATATGCATGACAGCATAAGAGCTGAACCATTCTATCATCTAGGAACAAAGTTGGTGAATGTATGCAAGAGATAATAAAGTTGTGGAAGGAGTTTGAGGTATCTCAGGCTTCTAAGATTGGAGAAAGTTCTTCAGGAGTTGGGCCAACGTTAGAAATCAGGATTCCTGCCGAACATATTACTACCACCAATCGTCAGGTAATTCAATACCATGGTGCTGAAACCAATGTCTTATTCCAGTTTCAAATGTTCACATATCATGTAAATTGAGGAATGTAATAACTTTTTTTAGTTATGTTCCGACCTTTCATTTAGGTTTCAACCAAATTGTTACTTATGCTGGGTCTAGACTGTTCTTACTATTAGTTGAAATTCTAGATTTGATTGTCATTGTTACAGATTGAAAACATCATTTACTTATATCTGTGACTTTTCGTTGAGGTTTCAACCAAATTGTTTATTAATGCTGGGTCTTCATTGTTCTTATTATTGGTTGTAATTCTAGATTGAGCTTCACACTGGAGTTCTTTTGCTGTCATTGCTACAGAACTGAACTGAACTCCTTGCATTAAAAGTGCAAAGAAAGGAAGAAATTGTCAAAACAGAACCAATCGTCAGGTAATTCAATACCATGGTGCCGAAACCAATGTCTTTTTCCAGTTTCAAATGTTCAGATATCATGTAAATTGAGGAATGTAATAACTTTTTTTAGTTATGTTCCGACCTTTCATTTAGGTTTCAACCAAATTGTTACTTATGTTGGGTCTGGACTGTTCTTACTATCAGTTGAAATTCTAGATTTGATTGTCATTGTTACAGATTGAAAACATCATTTACTTATATCTGTGACTTTTCGTTGAGGTTTCAACCAAATTGTTTATTAATGCTGGGTCTTCATTGTTCTTATTATTGGTTGTAATTCTAGATTGAGCTTCACACTGGAGTTCTTTTGCTGTCATTGCTACAGAACTGAACTAAACTCCTTGCATTAAAAGTGCAAAGAAAGGAAGAAATTGTCAAAACAGAACCAATGATCAAGTAATTCAATACCATGGTGCCGAAACCAATGTCTTTTTCCAGTTTCAAATGTTTAGATATCATGTAAATTGAGGAATGTAATAACTTTTTTTAGTTATGTTCCGACCTTTCATTTAGGTTTCGACCAAATTGTTACTTATGTTGGGTCTGGACTTTTCTTACTATCAGTTGAAATTATAGATTTTATTGTCATTGTTACAGATTGAAAGCATCATTTACTTATATCTGTGACTTTTCGTTGAGGTTTCAACCAAATTGTTTATTAATGCTGGGTCTTCATTGTTCTTATTATTGGTTGTAATTCTAGATTGAGCTTCACAATGGAGTTCTTTTGCTGTCATTGCTACAGAACTGAACTGAACTCCTTGCATTAAAAGTGCAAAGAAATGAAGAAATTGTCAAAACAGAACCAATCGTCAGGTAATTCAATACCATGGTGCCGAAACCAATGTCTTTTTCCAGTTTCAAATGTTCAAATATCATGTAAATTGAGGAATGTAATAACTTTTTTTAGTTATGTTCCGACCTTTCATTTAGGTTTCAACCAAATTGTTACTTATACTGGGTCTGGACTGTTCTTACTGTCAGTTGAAATTCTAGATTTGATTGTCATTGTTACAGATTGAAAACTTCATTTACTTATATCTGTGACTTTTCGTTGAGGTTTCAACCAAATTGTTTATTAATGCTGGGTCTTCATTGTTCTTAT
>APFE031675901.1:9896-23953 GCA_000404065.3 Pinus taeda | reverse complement strand
TAAATTAAAATTAAAATATATATATAAAGAATAAACCATTCAAAAGCATAATAATTATATCTCTTAGCATATTGCCCAAAAGGAAAGTGGAAATTTCTCACTGATTTTTTTTTTAATTTTCAGTGTGCCAAAATATGTTACAACATCGGCTCTAATGGGGAGTGCTTCCCCCTGCAGGATGTAGATAATTAGTAGACCAGATGCCTTATGTGTTGGCCATGGAGTCATACCATAAAATCATTGATCATTGATCAACCATCATGTAATGTATAGCTAATCCCCATCATCCAGCTACTACATATTAAACCTGCAACTGTGAATGACAACTTATATTACCTGCCCTAATCCAAAGACTTATTCATTCTAAAATCTGAAAATTGAAAATTGTTGAAGTGAAACAACTGACATTATAAGTGGAAATAATCACAAGAGTGCCTAATTCATGCGCTATGGACTCAATCAGTTAATCTCTTGAAATTCATTGCACTCAACCAAACCAAACTCAATACTGCAATATGAAATATAACTGAAACTGTTGTAGATCTTTTGCACCCTAAATCTGAAAGCTAATCAATCCCACACCTCTATCTAACTGAACTAGAAAATTTTACACTGTTAGGTGTAATCTGCTTTCCAGTGTAACAAAGTGTGGAGTGGATTTATTGACAAACCACATTGCCAGCAACTAAAACTCTGAAGAATATATACAATATGAACATTAAATCCCATGGAAAACTTATACTCACAAGTGTACTTTAACAGCTACTTCCTATGTAGACATCTTAGATTTTTTATCATGGCTGAGAGGAAAAAACATATATTGTTGATTGCAAGTGTCAATGAACCTTGCATAGCAGTAAAGGCAGCTGAAATTTTGAAATAGTGGGATCGGTTACCCAGTGGAATCGCCATATGACAAAGTGGAGTCATGAGGTGAAATAAATGCAACCAATAATAAATGCCTACTCCTTCATCACCAGCAAGGAATAGATCTAATCTTTATCGTTCCCTGGAGAAAGATATCTTCGTTACTTTGCTCCTTGGCAACAGCACCAGATGTTGTATCTGTTTCCTGTAGGGAGTCCTTGGGTACAAAAATTACGCCAGGAAACCAACTCAACCAGCCTTTAGGTTCAAGATGGCCCTTGAACCAAAGGGGGATTCCTCAACGTTTATGAGGCTTTGTTTAATGTTGTTCACCTGTCCCTGAACAACAGCATATGAAGCACAATGGCCAGATTTATGGTTTTAATTGGGGATGGTTGGCGATCAATGATAATCCCTAATCATGATTAAACGCCTCTCTCACAAGGCCCCTTCTGAAAGTATCATCTTCCAGACTGACAAAATGACTTAGCTTTTTCAAGAATTATAGTAGAAGAATGTAAGGGGATTCCTAATAATTGAGCAGTCAGATTGACTACTTAACAACTAGGGAAATTTAGATGTGTGTAGAAGATTTCTACAGCCCAAAAAAAACATATTCAAAGGTAACATAAGGCCAAAGTGAAATCAATTCCAAGAGGAGCTATTTTAGATAGATAGTCTAATAAGTTGATCTCTTTTAATGGCTATCTGAAAACATAAAGAAAAATCCGTTCTCTGAAATTAGGGTTTCAAAGAAAGCTTAATATCTCCCAACTGAGAACACTTATGAAGAAAGTGAGATAGGTTATTGTAGTTGGAGAGTTGATGAAGAGAAACCTCCTTCAAAATTCCAAAATACCTTTTCCTATGACCAAAAACGGATCTTGAAAAACAGGTGTAAAACAAGAGAAAAATGTTTGTGAAAAACTGCACCTATAGCAATTTCATAGCACAAGTTTGGTCATCCATTTCTCTGAGATCATACTAAATTTGAAGAAACTGAAAGAGGTTTTTATAGTTCAGTATGGTAGGAAGAAAAGCCTCTTTTAGTTTTCAAAATTGAGTACTCAGTTGCTCAGGAACCCTTCTGGAAGTTGACTATTAAAAGCCAAAAACACAGACTTTTGTGCTAAAACAGGCTTTTTCAGGGGTTTCGTAGCACGCTACGAAAACTCCTAGTTCAAAATCCATGATTTCGTAGTGCAGCTAGTGCAAATTCCAGGTTCTTCACTACGAAAACTCCTAGGTAGTTTTGTAGTGCATGAAAACCTTGACACAAGTTTGACACATGGAATTTTAGGTGTGATGTGGGGCCAGTGATGGGAAAGAATGGAGTGTTGACCCTATTTGACCATACCAACAAGAATCTTTTCTAGATCTTAGACACTAAAGCATCCATGGAAATATTAGACCAAGACTAACACCAATCCTTAGGAATAGAACTGATGCTCAGAATTTAAAAATCATTTCTGAAGTGATAACACTAGTGATAATTGGGAAGCTCCTATTAACATCTTGCAAAAACCTTGGCCCCTAACAATTTTAAGTGGTCGGATTTCTACATCATATTCTTGAAGTGCAATAACCCAATAGGCTCTTTTCTCCCCTACTTTTCTTTGGATTAATAATTGTCTTACTGCGGGGTACGGTACTACTATCTTTGTATGGGATTTAAGAAGAAAAGGTACGAAATGTTTCAAGGTTTTAAAAACAGAAAATGTTTGTTTCTCAAGAGTTGAATAATTTAACTTGGCACCTTGCAAGTTAGCACTGAAAAAAGAGATGGGTACCTCGATATTGTCATCGTTCAGATGTGTTAAAATTGTTGCATATGATGTATCGGATTAAAAAGTATATAATAAAAAAGGTTTTAGAAAGTTAGGAGTTGCCAGCAAAGGAGCATTAATAATGGATATTTTAATCAACTCAAATGACTCCCTTTCATGTTTGCCCCATTTGAAAACTACATTTTTTCGTATCATTGTTTGAAGGGGTAGGACAATCTGTGAAAAATCTGGAACAAATCTTTTTACAAAATTAATTTGGCTGAGGAACGAATGCATGGTCTTTTTGTTATGTGGGAGAGGAATCTTTTCGATCTTGGACTCTATCGGGATCAATGTAAATCCCTTTCTTGGACACTATAAACCCAAGGAGTTTGCCTTTCGGTAAAGAAAAATAAGATTTTTTTGGATTTAAGGAAATGCCATATTTCCTGCATATTTCAAAAATGTGCTTCAAGTCACTTAAATGATTGTTCCTATCCTTAGAAAAGACTGTGATTTCATCTAAGTAAATAGAAACTGATTTATTAATCATACCTTTAAAAGCAATATTCATAGCACGTTGAAATGTAGCACCTGCGTTAATGAGTCCAAAAGGCATCTTGTAATGGGCATATGTTCCCCACTTGGTCTTGAATGTTGTCTTGAATTTGTCATTTATATGCACAACAATTTTATTATATCCTGAGAATCCATCTAGAAAATACATTAATTAGGAACCTACAACTAATTGCAATATCTATTCCATGGTAGGCAAAGGAAAGTTATCTTTTTGAAAAGCTTTATTAAGGTTCCTAAAATCAATACAAATCCTAATATCACCATTCTTTTTCCTTACAGGCATCATATTCGATACCTACTTAGAGTGTCTAATAGGGAATATTATTTTGGCTTTCAGAAGCTTGTTCAATTCAGATTTGATTTGACTCTCAAGGTTTGGGTGAATTTTGCAAAGATTTTGTTGAACTGGATTTTCATTCGAAGTCATAGGTATGGTAAGTTGAATCACATAGGTATCATAGGTTTTGAGATCTACGTAATCTCAGGAAAAGACTCCTTTGTATGTTTTCAACAACCTAATGAATGATATTCTTTCTTCTGATGATAGGCCAAGACCTAGGTTGACATTTTTAGGTTTTTTAGTTGACCCTAAGTTTACTACTTCAAACCTCAAAGTATAACTTTGAGTTTTGGAGTTAGTAATTTTCTTGAATCTATCCTCTAGATCATAGAGATATTCCATCTTAACTATAGACTTTGGGATTGGGTTTTGATTCTGATCATTTTTAATTTGTAGATCATGCTCTTGTTCATCTATGATATGTTCCTCATAGGACCCTTCTGATGTAAGGAAATTAACTATATCCGCATCATTATTTATTACTCTCCAATTTGTTACATTATCAGGAATAGATGGCCTAAATATTAACTCTATTGAAACTTATCTAGGCTGAAATATTTTGAGGGTATAAGCTTGGATACCACATTAGCAAGTAAGTCAGCACTTGCTTTTTGCACTCTAGGAACTGAAGAAATGTTAAAAGCAGAGAAGTGAGAAGTCAAATTCTAGGCTAATGATTGATAATGTTTAAGGAGCCCAGAGACACTATGAATTGTATTTCTTACCTTCTTCACAATTATTTCAGAATCACCATAGACTTACAGATATTTGGCATTAAGGCCAATGGCTTTGTACAATCTTTGGATCAATGCTTCATATTTAGTGACATTATTGGTACACTAAAATTCAAGTCTGCAAGCTAACATGGTTTTCTCTCCTTGCGGATTGATCAAAATGCATCCTGCGCCTGCACCCCTTTCAGATTTGGAAGCATCAAAATAGAGAGTCCAAAACAGAGAATTATTTGAAATTTTATCTACTAAATTTACACACTAGGAAGCATATGTTTGTGAAAAAAATTATATTTGAGACACTACAACCTTATCTGGAAAGGGAGACCTGTGAGCATTAAAGGATCCCAAGAATGACTTAGCTGAGTAATTTCCAATGATGTTATTGGTGAAGGCAACAGGTTCATTGTTTCCCTCAAGGTTAATGACTGTATATTTCATGAAATGTTCTTAGTCTACCCTGATTTGGTTTGGTTTACCACTATGTGGAAATCACATGTGAGACCAATCAGTTGTGAAGTAACCATGCAACTTTTCAGACCAATCATTACTTAGGATTAAACCATAAAATTCAAGGATATCAGCCACTAAAATATCAATTATTTGTGAAACTTTTGGATTAGAGGAAAGCCTAATTGAAACTGATGTTATTTATCCAAGTACCTCTACTTTTGTATTGTCTAATCGAACTATGTGTACCGCAGATTTTTGAGGTGTAATATTCAATTTGGTGCACACAACTCTTGGCATAATATTTGAAGAGACTCATGAATCAACAAGACGGTTATGAGCATTCATGTTGAAAATTTTGTAAGTGAGCAGAAATGGGGGAATATGAGAAATAGATCTATGACTGATTAGGAATAAATCTAAAGGATCTAATTTGTTGGAAGATGATGGAGGTTTTCCCATATTGTAGGTAGCTTGAGTAACACAGCAGATGGCACAAGGGATACAGGAATTGCTTTTAATTCTCTTAATAAAAAAATTTGTTGTTGCTTGAGTTTAGTGAGTTCATGAAATGAAATGTTTGCTCTAGTCTTTTTCATGTCTTCGACTATATTATATTCCACTGTATCTGAAATTACCAATGTTTTGGAATTATTTGGAGGATCTAGAGGAATAGGATCGGTTTGACTAATCATAGATTTCTTACTTACTGTTTTCTCCTTTATAGGAGTAGCAATTTTTTGTTTCTGATTTGTGATAGACATGTCACGAGATTTTTTAATTCTTGTAGCCACTGGAACAGATTGTGCATCTTCTTCATTTGGGAGGATGAAATCCCACATTGCATTTAATTCAACTTCTTCTTCTATTTTGGTTTCCTCTTCGATTGGTGAGACTTCTTCTTCTTCTTGATCAGAATCAATATTTGAAATGGTGTTCGGGGGTTGCGATGTAGAAGAATGATTCCTTTTAAATGAGAGAAAAGGTTTCTTGGGAGCAGAGGATTCTGTGACCTACTTCTTGATTTCGACCATTTCATTAGACATCGTCTTTAATACTTTATGAAGGAATTCAAGATCGAAAGGGTCCTTTGAAGATTTATTTTTAGAATCATCCTTAAATGTTACTTTCTTTGACTTCCTCCGATCCGTTTGTGATCTCTTTTCCAAAGCTATAATCCTTCTTTCTACAGAGAGGGCTTCTTTCATGTTTTCTACAAGGGTAGCCTTATTGGCTCTATCTACAAAAATTGCAATATTAGAGGGAAGAGACAATACGTACCATTCTATTTGTACATCTATAGCAGGTTTTGAGGCAGCTGGGATTTTATTTAACAATTTGTTAAATATGGAGTTGAAGTCTTTGATCCTTTCATCTAAGTTATCTTTTAAATTAGAAAGATATTTGATCAAGGATGCTATGGTCCTATCATCACCAAATTTTGCAAGAAATACTTCTTGATAAAATTTTCTGTTGTTGCTTGAGTTTAGTGAGTTCATACAATGAAATTTTTTCTCTAGTAGTTTTCATTTCTTTGACTATATTGTATTCCACTATATCTAAGATTACTAATGTTTTGGAATTATATGGAGGGTCTAGAGGAATAGGATCGGTTTGACTAGTCTTAGATTTCTTATTGTTTTCTCCTTTACAGGAGTAGCAATTTTTTGTTTATGACTTGTGACAGACATGTCACGAGAGTTTTTACTTCTTGTAGTCACTGGAATAGATTGTGCCTCTTCTTCATTTGGGAGGATGAAATCCCACATTGCATTTAGTTCAACTTCTTCTTCTGTTTCAATTTCCTCTTCGGGTGGTGAGTCTTCTCCTTCTTGATAAAAGTCAGCATTTGAAATGGTGTTCGGGGGTTGTGATGTAGAAGAAGGATTCCTTTTAAACAAGCAAAAATGTTTCTTGGGGGTAGAGGATTCTGCGACCTACGTCTTGATTTCAACCATTTCATTAGACATTGTCTTTAATACTTTATGAAGGCCTTCAAGATTGAAAGGGTCCTTTGAAGCTTTCTTTTTAGAATCATCCTTAAATGTTACTTTCTTTGACTTCCTCTCATCTGTTTGTGATCTCTTTTCCAAAGCTATAATCCTTCTTTATACAGAGAGGGCTTCTTTCATGTTTTCTACAAGGGGAGCCTTATTGGCTCTATCTACGAAAATTGCAATATTAAAGGGAAGAGATGATATGTACCATTCTATTTGTACATCTACAATAGGTTTTGAGGCAGCTGGGATTTTATTTAGCAACTTGTTAAATATGGAGTTCAAGTCTTTGATTCTTTCGTCTGAGTTATATTTTAAATTAGAAAGCTCATTGATCAAGGATGCTATGGTCCTATCATCACCAAATTTTGCAATAAATACTTCTTAAAAAGTATCCCAGTTCATAATTGAACTTGATGGAAGGGAAAAATACCAAGATCCAGTAGATCATTGGAATGTATAAGGGAACAGTCTGACTACAACATCTTCATGTGCAACTTCATTAAGATTCATGGCCAACATAAAGTTATTTAGATGTTCTTCAGTCAAAAGACTATCATCGGGATTGTACTTGGGTAGCCATTTGTTTCGGTTTGCTAGGAGCGCATTTGGATTTGCAACCAAGACAACAACACGGTTTGTCCAAGGTTGAGCAGGTTGATTGGCCATAACTTGAGTTGGAGACTGTGAAGATGGGAAGGTCAGTCTAGAAGTAGGTATAGATGGCGAAGAACTTACTACTGGTTTAATACTACTAGTGGCAGTACTAATTGGATAAGTGGATAGTTGAGAAGTTGTGGATTGACTAGAAGTGAATGGGGAAGTGAATGGATGGAAAGGTGATGTGATCTTGCTAGTATCCGATTCAGATCTTGGTGAGGTAACTTTCCTACATCGTGGAGGGATAAGAAACTCAAAAGGGGTTACTCCAAGTCTTTCACTTTGCAATATAGTTAATACACTAGTTTGTTGTAATAAGGAAGTAACACTTTCCTTAGAAACTTCGGGCCTCTCTGGTTTCTTGGAATAAATGGATATATGTTCCAATATTTGTATCAAATAATGGACTTTGGGAGAATTGGGAGTGTAATCTGGGGAAGGTGGTTGTCTTACTACTTCAGGATACAAGAGAGATGTTTCTACAACTTCTGATTTATGATCAGGAGATTCTGAACGAGATCTAGAAGGTGTAGAAGTTGTGGAGGGGTTTTGACTCTTATGAATGTTTTTCAATTGATCTTGAGGTTTATATGCCATTCATGGTCAGATTTCCCTCCTTCTAGTGCCACAATTTTGTGGTTTCTACTGCCCCAACATGGGGGATAACCACCCGGTCCAGACCTTAAGATAGCTCATTTTCCGTTTAAAGTGGTGGCTCCGAGTAGGGATAATGGGACCAGTTTCTTAGTGTGGGTTTTAAGATGAGAGTGGGTGGTTCATGAGTGATTGCAATAGAATAATGATAATCTAACTGACCTATTCTATCATGCAAATCTCTAACTAACTTATTCTAATATAAACCCAAGTATTTATGTATGGTATATGATCTACAAAGACATCTGCTTAACATGTGATAATAAAGATTAATCACGCATAAATATAGATGATAATGTATAATATCATTTTTTTGACTAAATACTTAGTCAAAGAAATTTATAAAATATATCGCATATATGATGAATTATATATATGAAAATTAACAATTTCAGCTAGGCATCATCCAATAGTGTAATTAACGCTTAGCAGAAAGAATAAACCTCACATACAATCCATGAATTTAGTAAATTTTTGTCACTAATTAAACAAAAAAGAGAATCAATAATACAAGATAATAGTACCATATGTGTGAATTTCTTCTCATTCAACTAATGACATGGGCCAACTCCATTATTTAAATCAAATTATCTCCCAAGAACACAATAGTGCATCAATAAAGAAAAGTAGTCCGATATCTAAAAGAAATGATCATGTTCCATAATTTCACCAAAGCATTCACAAACTTACAAAAGTACATTCTTTGCAATTTTTTTTGATAAAATTATGGACCCTTCTCTAAATGCATGAGAAGGATATAAATACTATTCTAACTAATGTGCAAAAATAGATTATACAAAAATTTGAGGAGGTTTCAAACAACCTTCCTCCTAACTAGTTAACTAACTCTAAAAATAAAATAGTGACTTGATGAGCAGAGGCTAAGATGATGATTTGATGTCTCCTAACTTGTCCTTCAAGTCACATATATCGGTCATTGGTTTGAGTTGAGGGGGTGCCCCAAAATGTGTCCTGAGTTGTCCTGCGAAAATCGCATCAGTGAGAGCTGGCAACATCCGTTGAGTCAAATGAAGTGAGAAGTTAAGGGTCATGATCTGGTTGTGCAACTTCACTATGTATTTCCAATACGACTACTAATTGGTCTTGGTCAATTTTGTGATTGCTTCACTTTGAGTCTCTTCCTTTTCCTGCCAGATTTTATACAAAGCACCTAAATCGAGGTTCACCCCTTTAATTATATTCTTTGATACCCCAACTACCCTTGCCACTGCTAGCTCAGCTTGATTGATTCTCACATCCCAATCTATGAAAAGAATTTCTTTGTGTATCTCCTTGACTTTAGGCAGATTTTCTTTCCTTCCATCTTATGTTTCATGCCATTCAATGCTCTAAAATTCTGGTGTTCATATCAGTAAAATCAGTTCTCTGATTGATCACCTTATCTGTTAGTTGCTCACTAGTGATCAGATAAGGAGTAATGTGTGACATCTTTTGGCAGAAATGCTCTTGTTGTTTCATCAAGAGGGAATTTAGTTCCAGTGCCTCTTTAATGAACTCCTCGGTAGTAGGAACATCATTATATCTTTCCATGGCTTGCTGCAATTCTTGGAGTTACATGTTTTTAGCTGATATATCAGCTTCACGGCTTATTTTCAGGACCTGCATGCTTTATTACAATTGGGAAAGCTGTTGAGCTACTTGCCTGTTCAAACTCGCTTTCGTTTCGAGCTCTTTCTCGAGTTATGAAATCCTCTCTTCCTTTTCTCTGAACAAGGTAGAGACTTCGGTAGCTTTTTCCTTGGTGGTCGTTGCATATTATCTCGTGAACTATGACAATATATTCAATTTCTCAGCTGGTTTGAAAGGAATATCCCTCCAACCATGTCCATTGGCTCATTTCTAGGTGGGCATTCAGGTGTTTCTACCCTTTTCCTTTTCCTCTATCTCCTTACTACAGCCTTGTGGAGCGAGTTGTAGAACACATCAAGGTGAGGGATATTGGTCACTTTCAAGATGATCTCTAATGTGGGCAGAGCAGGGATAATCTCAGTCTACTAGGATGTTGTCACCTGCTCATCCATAAGCTTGGACTACTCAACCATGGATTTGGACTTCTCGTCCATAGACTTGGACTTTATATTCTCCTAAATCTGTAGAGGAGTTTGACATTCCATTTTTTCTTAGGTATTTGTCATTTTGGGAGTGTCTTGTAGTTTCTGATTAAAATGATCCCACTCATGCTCCAAACTGTTGCCTCTGACCTCTGAACTGATTTCTTTAGGTGGGGTTCTTGTTAGTGTCAGTATTTGCATCCTACCATCAATGATCAAAAATCATCTTTTCATATCATTTTAAGGGTCCGATTCAGCAATTTTTTATCATTCCACTAGGTCATGCAAAATATTAGTCACTGATGGTAGTCCTAGTCCAAAAACATCACTCTTTCCTAAATGTGATTACTTGTTGGCATAGTTTCATATCTTGTTTATTGTACATCATCCATAAAGTTATTTTTATCATGCCACTTGTATCAGTCATGAGGTCATTATGTCATCTTGAAATTCAGTCCTTTAAGGTCTCATTAGGTCTTTAGGATTTTTCAAGGTTTCATTAGGTCATTACGGTTGCCAAGGTTCCATTACATTGCATAAGACCAGCAAGTAAAGGGTGATCAAATAACATCCCTTCACCATGTGAAGATGATTTGTAAAGAGAAACACTTATTTCATTATGTAATTTTATGTCTTTCAAATATAATCATTTCACCATCCCAAGCTGTTAACTTAGTGTTCCAAAGATGCCAGACCATCAAAAGATCAATTTTTCAAAGGAAATAGTCATGTTAAATGGTAAAGTTTCAAAGGGTTAAGTGCATGCCAAAGGGAGTTGTTTTTTCCCAAGGGTGTCCAAATCATCATTTTCCACAAACACTAAACCCTAATTTAATCACCCATTGAGCTAGGGTTGTCTATGAAATCAAAGACATCTGAGTATATGAGGCATAAGGGAGGTCATCGCAATGAGTATGAGGCCATTCCAACTCATACACATCATGTCTCCATCATTTTTCAATAAGTTATTCCAAGGGACAAATCATTTGCCACACATAGGGCCGGTTTTTCTTCAAACTATGTTTTAGACCAAACAGGGAAGAATTTGGAAATAGTGAGAGATTTTTTGTCCACAATAGGCCAAGGAAGAGAAACCTCCTTCACTTTTTACACAGGTTTCATGGTTTTAGAGAAATGTCAAAAATACATTTTCTACAAGAGAGTTGATGCACTTCTGGAGTGACCTTGGGAAAATAAAGATTTATCCTACCTGGAGTGACCAAATGACTTGCTTGATGAGTCAAGTGATAACTATACATGGAGAGATTTCTAATGACCTATTATGAGCTAAATTTGGATTTGAGAAAAACCTTCAGTTGAGATTTCTAATGACCTATTATGAACTCAATTTGGAGTTGAGAAAAACCTTCAAAAGTTGACTGAAACAACACTCTGCATTTTGGCAGCCTCATTTTGCACATTTTGACCAGTCTTGGGAGATTGAAATTTTGATAGGGAAAATGGGCTCCAAATTGAAAATTTCAAGATGTTATGGAAAGTAGACTTGACAAGCTTTCCAATGAGCTATTCCACACCCGATTTGGACATCGGGAAGCCAGTCAAAAGTGGTTTGAAGTGGCAATGTGCTTTTGGAGACCGGCGCTGCACTTTTGGCAGATTTTCCCAATGCAAATTAACACAGGCACCGCGCTTTTGTCCTAGCGATGCGCTTCTGAACGATGGCACTGCGCTTTTGGCAGGAGAGCTTAAAAACCCTCAAACCCTCAATGAAACTCCAAATTTCTCTCTCCTTCCATCATTACAAGTAAGCGGACATCAATCACTTTAGTTTTCGTTTGCAAATCCAATCTATAAGCATTATTTTCCATGTTTAATATGAAACCCTAAAATCTCTCTAATGATTCTTAAACCGTAAATCTTCACTATTCATCCTAGCATCTATCCCTACAGCTCCAAAATTCCCCTATCCCTATTCCCCTATCACCTTATCCCTTTTTTCCCTTTACCCCTATTCCATATCATTCCCATTCCCTTTGTCCCTCTTTCTCAAGAGAAAATTATCAAGCAAACAAGCCCTCCCCCTTATTTAGTACTCCTCCATTCACTTCCTAGTCATAAGATCATCTCCCATCCCCTCATTCCTAAAAACACTTTCACTCATTCCCTTCATACACCTCAACCTTGCAAACATGGAAAAGGAAGACCTTCCAACAATGCTCAGGTGAAGACAAATGAGAAGGCCAAAGAGACTAGAGCTACTGAGGTCCCTGATACCTACATGAAATATCAGAGGGACACAAGGAGATTGTTTGGAGCTGATAACATGGCCTACCACTACAAGACTCAAAACAAGATTTGCAACAGGAGGGTCAGGAAGATGAAATCTAGGCTAAGGCGGGCTTTAAAAGGAAAAAAGGAGGAGGATATACTTAGGATGTTGGCTGAAGCTTCCTTGGCTCATCACAGCACTTGATGATGGTGCTTCTCACCAATTTTGGGAAAAGTTGGAGCAAATTTTGTCATTTGCAAATTTTGGAATTTAATACACTAAAAACCTACCCAATGGTGCTACGCTTTTCCTAGGGGCACCCAATGAAGAAATGGTTTGTCTTTTTGGATTAAAATCATGAGTACATACACCCTAGAAAGTTTCAAAGTTTTTGGGGCAGAACTGGTCCACCAAAAGGTAAAAAAAAAACTAAAAATGACATTTCTGCGACTTTTTGGACACACTAAAGCAATCTTGGGAGAATCAAGTTTTGAGGGGTCAAATGAGCTTCAAATTCCGAAATTCCAAGTGTTTTAGAACTTAGACTTGAATATATTTCCAAGGAGCTATCATGGGCTCAATTTGGATGCTAGGAAGGCCTCCAAAAGGGACCTAAACGTGGCACTGTGCTTTTGGCCAGTGGTGGTGCGCTTTTGACAGTTTTGCTCAGGGTTGTTATTTTTCCAGTTTTTTTATTGTAATCATGGATTATCTCTCATGGTGAATGATTTACTATTGTAAATTATGACTTGGAATGTAATTATGATAGATAAATAGTGATAGAGGGTAGATTCATTGCTTTAGAAGTTATTTTGTGCTCAAATGAATCATTGTTTCACTTTTAGAAGCAAGTTGTTGATGATGCCTATATTCCTATTTCTTGTTCAGTATTAGTTAGATTAGCTCCTCATCTTATGGATTTGACCCCTGAGGATGGGATGAGGTTGAAATCATGTATATATCTTCTTTTTTTTTCTCGTTGTAAAGGGTTGGACTCAGCTGGATGCCCAGACCTTGATTGTACACCTTTTGTAAGCAGTTTGGTAGGAGATTAATAAGAATTGCAACTATTTTTATGGGATCCATGTGGAATGAGTTTTAGTATAGTTTCTTCTTTTGTGATCATGTTTTAATGTGTTTTATGTATTCCGTTAATCATTTCATTGCTTCTAGTTGATTTTTTTCAAGTTGATCGGTAGAATTCATTACATCATTGCTCTGCCTTGGGAAACCATTCACCATTTCATGTTTTCTGTAGTCTAGGAAGGATCCATGGTTTTCATATGCCCTTCTTAGCTTCTCACATGTCTAAAACATCTCACCCCATCAAGCCCTTAAGTGCTAAATCCTATGCCTACCTTGCCCCATTGAACACCCTGCAATTCTGACCTAGTTCCCTAGACCTAAACTGTCCAGCTACCCTGATCCGGCAAAACCCCTACAAAATCCAATCAAAACTTTCATGCTACTATACCTAGCTTAATATCCTTTACCTAATCTAGTCATATTTGCTGAGATCCTTATGGAGAGAGCCCTCTCCCGGCCTAGTAGGGCTAGCTACTTGGCTAAGCGTGGTTTGTGGTTACCTTGGCATTGCCTTCCTTTAGCCTGAGGTTCAATTCACGTGATAGTAGTGTTAGAAAATTATATATTACGGAGCAATGGAACACATAAAATATTTCAGAAATATAAACACAAAAAAACACATAAA
>APFE031675894.1:0-13825 GCA_000404065.3 Pinus taeda | reverse complement strand
GTTGGTATTGTTCTAGAGAGAACAAGCATTGCGATTTCATCTTGATTTTCTAGATTAATAGAAAATAGATAGTGGGGTTTTAAGCTATGGGTTTCCTCGGATATTTATTGTGTTATGTGCCTTTGGTTCTCTTCCTCTATTGATTATTGTTTGCTCGATGTTTATGGGTTTCCGCTGTAAAGAGTAGAAGTATATTCTTGTCTCTTGCTTTAGCAAATTGCATTAGCTTGTGAATCTACATGATTTTCTACACAATAATAATATTCTTATAAACACTTACCCTTTCAATCAACTGCCTGTACTGAATTGACCACTTAAAAATGCAATCGGAACCCCTGTGGTGTTGGGGCTGTGTTTATGAAGTCAACTATAAGGATGGATGAACCCAGGGATATTTTAGCCAGGAGACCTTCACTCTGGGTTCTGATTATTTCCAAGGCGTCTCTTTCGAATGCAGGCATTCCAATACAAGGGGCTTTAAAGGCTCGATTAGGCTTTTAGGATTGCGGAAGACTACCTTTGCCTTTCGTTTCCAGAGAAAAAGAAAATATGGCAACCAATTCTCATACTGTCTTACGGATTTTCTATCCTCCACAGTAACAGGGTCACTCAATGTCGGCCAATGTTCAATTCCTGCCACTGCCACTTTCACCCCTCTCGCCTTAAAATTCTGATTATCCCAGCTTTTATTTCATGGGATTGAATAGCATAAGCATCAGAGGTGAGAGGCTCTCGAGTCCGCATGTTACTCTTGGAGGATAAGGCACATTTGTTGCCTCTGGAACTATCATAGCTTGGCTTGCCCTAGACGCATATGATGCCCTGAATACTTCATTCCAGAGTAAGACCTAACATCTTCTGAGTGCGAACCTAGACCCAAATTTGCTCTTGGACACCTGCTACGATCTCTCTAGCTCTTGCCGGGTCAACCTTCCAACTATAAATTTCCCCTTCGACAAAAATGCGTGCGTGACCGTGAGCGATAAGGGGATTTTGTTTCCCATTCAGGATGATGAATCTCAGATGTGCCTAGCATTGGCAGCTATAATGCAGGCGAGTAGCAGGGTTGGAATTTGGATTTCTCTTTACCTGTCATACAATTTTGTTTTAACTTTTTGGGTCCTTATGTTTTTTTTTAACGAGATCGGTTACTTATATATTATAAAAACTTCATGGAACAAGTCCTTTTACATATGGTAGGTGAAGCAGAGAGGAAAGGATCCAAAATGGGTGCGCAGACCCTTGATCCTTGTTGATGAGCTTGCAGAGAACAGTTTGAAAAAGATAACGGCTATATTGCCATACAAACAAACCTACTAGAAGACGAAATTTACAAGACATAGATCATGATACTACTGCTGGTTAACAGAATCATTGGGCTGAGGTTCCTTTCTTGCACTGGCCCTTGTTGAGGCCTCTGCTTGCATGCTTTGAGTTATTGTTTTGATGTGTGTAATTGCTTCCTCCATATGGTTGCATTTTTCCTTGAGACCTTCTATCTCTGCGTTCTGTTTCTCCAATTTTTTTCTTTTTGATTTACTGTCAGCTTGAAATTCCTCCTTGAGTTCGTTGAAGTGCTTTACGAATCTTGCTATCACGAAGCAGTGAGCTTTGCACAAGGTGCAACTACTGTTGGTGATAACTCGCTCCAGGGGGTTCGCAGCTGGATCACGATCTTCCTGGTTCTCTGCCATTTCAAGATCTCGCTTGGATATAGCTTTGTAGAATTGCTGCAGAAGGAAGAAACAAGGGGAGCAAATGACAGTAGTAGGAAGGGAAAACGATGGAAGAGAGAACTGGCTGGGGGCGCTGTTCTGGGAAGGGGCGGAAACTGTAGTGAGGGAGATGAGAAGAGGGGTAGTGATCTGCAGGGAAAATGCTACCGGAGGGCAGGAGAACGCTGAGGTGAGAGAACACTGATTCAGACAGACAGTGCACCAGTTAGCAACATAAAAAAAACAAGATCTAAAGAGATCAGAGTTTACCACTGTGAACAGATGTAGGCAACCTCCTATCCCAACAGGCCGAAATGCAACCCCTGAAACTGCGAAGCTCCGGAGATATTCTGGAGGGGGACGCTACTTTGCTCTTTTAGACTCTGAGATGTGCAAAGAGTGGGAATCTCTACAACTTATAAAGTAGGATGAGGGGTTGATCAGGCGGATCTGATGAGAGATGCGCAGGGATTTCGCTGATCTTGAGATCAGATCCTGGATTTTTTTGCAGACAGTAGAGATATTGATGCGATATACTCCTAACTTCTGGTTGGAGATGACACTGTGTTTCTGATAATTCTTGAGCCCGTACCTGATAGTTTTGGCAGGAAATATGTCTTTTGCATCCTTCAAGATATTGAGGGGATCGATGTCAAAGGAGGTGAGGGCTGCCGACGGTTTGAAAAGCTTAGGAAAGTGGGCAGGAAGAAGGGTATGATTACTGAGGTGATCGAAGTTCAGAGATTTTGGAGTATGATGGAACCGGCTACGGGATTGGCTTGTCATATGTGTTCTCATTTTCTCTGACTTGTCCAGTAGGCCTGCTGGTTGCCCTGTTGGCGTAGTAGTCAGCTTCTGAATTGTTTTCCCTCATGACATGCTTGAAGGTGGCGCCCCCCGAATGAATGATGTTGTCCATGATCCTTAGTTTGAGATTGCTGAGGGCCGTTTTTTTGAACTCTCCCCCTGTGGCCATAGCTGCGATTACAATTGCCGAATCTCCCAAGATGATTGGGATTTGGATTCTCATCTGCTTCAGGATGGTTGTGCCTAATAGAAGACTGTAAGCCTTGGCCTTGTTGTTTGACATTTGACCCAGGCCCCATTCGTATGTTATCAGTACTTTGCCGTGCTGATCCCTTATGATTCCCGCTGCCCCAGCTTTCCTCGGGTTATTTTTAGAGGCTCCGTCGAACCGAAGGGTGATTCACTTTTGAGCTAGAATCCATTGGTTTACTTCCTCCTTGGTACCTCTGAGCTTCCAACTGTTCCTTCTCTTGTCTGCTTTGAAGTGGGATTGGTTTTTTTTGTCAAAACTGAGGCAGAATTTGTTGAACCAGTCGATCTCAGTTTTGTGCCAACTAGTTCGATCTGGTTGAGACACAGAATTAGCGCTTATTGCCTCAGAGATAAGGGCCGTAGTTTTTGCCAAGGTGTGGGCTAGCTTAGGCTTCTGGTTTTTAAAAATACAGTTATTTCGGGTGAGCCAAATTTTCCAGCTGAGCGTTGAGGGGATGCATTTCCACAGGCGGATTATAGAGGTCTTATTTTTCTTAGGGTAAGGATAACATTTCTCCCAATTTTTTTGTAAGGAGGAGAGATGTTCGAAGGTCTCTCCTATATTCAGGGGACTGATGAGTTGATTCCAGCAGCTTTGGGCAAATGGGCAGTCAAAGAAGAGGTGATGGTTGCTTTCCTCCTCAGCTCGACAAAGGCAGCAGATTGAGGGGCCAAGAATACCTCTTTTTTTGAGGTTCTCGGCAGTGAGAATCTTACCTTTAAGAAGGGTCCAATTAAAGAACTTAACCTTTGGCAAGCACTCAGATTTCCATACTGCTGTATAGAGATTCCATTTGTTTGTTGTTGTGGTGTCCTGTAGGAGTTTGTATCCCTCTTTGACTGTGAATTTTCCTCCACTAGGGTCCCAAACGTTCCTGTCATCTGCCACTTTGTTTGTGGGAGTAGATCCTGAGAGCGAGATCTTAAGGTCGATCCAAAGATCCCTGAGATCATTTGGGGGAGAGAGACCCTTCCAATCGTGCCAGCTGTTATGATCCCATAGGGAGATGTCATATAGAGAGTTCAAGTTTTTTGCTTCCATCCATGTTTGCAGGGGTCTGAAATTCTGGATTAGGTTCCTTGGCTTTACTCCCATGATTCTATCAGACCAAATATTTATCTCCTTTCCATTGCCAGGCACTTTTGAAATACGGTTTCTAAATTGAGGGAGGACTTTTTTGATGAGCTTCCAAACAGGAGTGCATGGTCTTTCAACAATTGTTTCAGAGAGGACATTAGAATTCGGACCGTTGAGATACTTTCTTTTGATAACCTCCACCCACCAGGAGCCTTTTCCTATAAGCATTCTCCATATTAGTTTGAATCCCATAGCTTTATTGGAGAGGCTTGGGATTTTGATGTCTAGGCCTCCTTTTTCAAATGGAAGAATAACTTGATCCCATCTGACGAGGCTGAATTTTTGTGAATCTTGCCTCCTTCCCTGCCATAGGAAGCTTCGCATAATTATTTCCATATGTTTGTGGGTGCTGGCAGGAGCTAAGGTTATTGCATACTGGTAGATGGGAAGAGTGGAAAGAATAGCCTTGATGAGGGTAGTTCTGCCAGCCAAATTTAGCCAAGACATCCCCTAGCTTTGAAACATTCCTCTCATTTTTTCTATATGCTTTACCCAAATTTCTGACTTGATTGTTTCTTTTGCTAAGGGCAGACCCAAGTAAGAGAAGTAGTTCCAATTTCTTTGCACTGGTATGTCCAAGATCAAGGAGATTATTTGCATGATTTGCAAGGATACATTCCAGGTGTATATCTTGCATTTTTTATTGTTTAGCTTTCCTCCTGATGCTGCTAGAAATGAGTCCAGGATTTTCTTAAATCTTTTTGCCATCAAACTTGAAGCTCCCCCGATTAGAAGGGTGTCATCCGCAAATAGTGAATGATTGATTTCTTTTATCCCTCTTTCTATACTGATTCCTGTAATCTCCTTTTGCTTGCGGAGTTTTTCCAGATGGATGCTCAAAGTTTCCGCCATTATGATGTATAAGAAAGGATAGAGAGGGCAGCCTTGCCTCAATCCCCTAGAGCTTCTGAAGTAACTACTCGGTCTACCATTGATCAGGGGGGCGGTCCAGGGATGAGAGATGCACTCCATGATGATGCTAATGAATTTGTTGGAGATCCCAAATTTTCTGAGGACTTCTGTCAAGAAATGATGGTTAACCCTGTCAAAGGAATTTGCCATATCTAATTTGATGATCATGCCTCTTTCTTTCCTGTTGATGCTACTGTGGATTTCTTCTTGTATCAAAATGACGTTGTCCGTGATTTGTCTATGAGGTATAAATCCACCTTGATTATCTGAGACGAGGTAGGGAAGGAGCTTTTTAAGCCTGTTAGCTAGGATTTTAGTGACTATCTTGTAGGAGACATTGCACAGAGAAATAGGCCGGAAACGATCTAAGGAGAGTGGGTTAAGATCCTTGAGGATGAGGGCAAGGTGTGAGGATTTTGTATTTTCCCCCATCTTGTGTTTTTGGAAAACATTTTTTTACCATCCTTACATAATCTTTTTTTATTGTGTCCCAATGGTTTCTGTAGAAGGCAACCGTGAACCCGTCTGGTCCCGGAGCCTTGTCCTGCTGCATGCTGAAGGCCGCCAACCTGATTTCCTCCTCTGAGACATCCTGGTCCAATTCTCTGTTTTGCAAATCAGAGATTTTACTCTCAATTGGTCAAAGGAAATCCGTGTTATCCGAAGACTGAGGGTCTGCTGATAATAGAGATTGAAAGTGTCTGAGAGCTGCCTCTTTGATTCCTTCTTGATCGCTGATCTCTTTCCCCTCTGCCAAAATTTTGTCGATTTGATTTCCAGCACGTCTGAGCTTTAAATTGTTGTGGAAGAATGAGGTGTTTTTGTCTCCAGCCCTGCGCCAGAGACACCTTGATTTCTGTCGTTATTCTTCTTCCTCCACTCTGTTTTGTCTATATAGTTCCCTGTACATTTCGTTTTCTTGAGTTTGGTCTTCCTTTGTGTATTGGGTGTTCTCTTTTTCCTGGTTCCATAGTTCTAACTGTTTCTGGAGATCCATTCGTTTTTTGTTTTCCATTGCTGCGTTATCTCTTGCCCACTGCTTAATGGCTGTTCTGAGCGACTTTAGTTTCGTTTCCCATATGTAGTGGGGTGAACCAACGACTTCCTTTGCCCACTGGTCTTGAACAAGTTTTCGAAAGTCTTCTTTGGAGTCCCAGGATTTATTGTATTTGAAGGGGAGAGGCCCCAAATTTCTTCCCTTGTCCAGAGTCAAAACCACGGGCTTATGGTCTGAGGCAGAGGCTTGAATAATTTTGCTTTTGATTGAGGGAAAGCCTGCTACTATTCTTTCATGTACAAGGATTCTGTCTAACCTCTCTTTAATGTTGTGGATTCCAATTCTTTTGTTGCTCCACATAAATTTCCCGTTATGAGGAGGGATGTCAATTAGATTATGGACCTGAATTAGTGTTTCCAGAGAGTCTCTTGAAGGGTCCGCGAAGAAGTTCCCTCCTAGTTTTTCATCAGAATTCCTTATTAGATTCAGGTCTCCTCCCAAGAAAATATTCCTATCTTGAGCTAACTGAAGATCTGAAGTTATTGAATCCCAGCATATTGCTTTGTCCCTATAGTGGTTCGGGGTGTAGATGTTGTAGATAGTGTATTCTTCTTTTGAGAATTTGTTTTTAAGATCTGTTCTTACCCACCAATTGCAAGAGCTTTGATTGGTAAGATCCCATTTATTTTTGTTCCATATAGTTCCTATACCTCCTGATGCGCCTGCTGCGCTTATTGCTGTACCTGTGTAGCTTTTGTTTCTTTTGATGTGGTTTTGGAAATCTTGTTCAGATATTTTGGTCTCTTGGATGAGGAGGAGATCTGGTTGTTCCTGTTTGATTAAATCCCGGACTGCATTTACTTTTGAGGAGGAGCCCATCCCCCTGCAATTCCAAGAGACCAAAATCATCATTTACCAGCTTTTGAGTGAGTCCCGCTCTTCTCCTTTGCCTTTTCCCCACTTCCTTTTTGCTTGTCTAGGTATGTGTCCATTGGTTGCTGAGTTCCAGTGGCCATTTCTTTCGCTGCTGTTTCATCCCTACTTTCTTTGTTTGACTTCCTGCCTGCTTTTCTCGGAGGGTCAGAGGTGAGGGTAGTTTCTTTCATTTTGTTTCTGGTGAGGATTCGATTAATGATTGGAGGGGGGAAGGACGGGGGTTGGGAGAGGGAGGTGATGACTACAAGGGCAGTGTCTCGGGGAGATGAGGGGGGAGATATGGGATCTTCGGCTGACAGAGATTCAAAAGGGTTGGAGGATGAGGGGAAGGGGGGGCTGAACTGGAAGGGTGAGGAGGTGCAGAAGGATTTTCCGGGAGGGGCTTCGAGCTTGGGCCTAGAGAGGGGTTAGATTTTTTCTTTTTAACTTGTTCCCATGAGCCGTCAGAATTTTCGACATTTCCATTAGATTCATTTGTTTTTAACTTGCTACATCTATTTGCAAAATGTCCATACTCGTGACATACCTTGCACTTGAAGGGTAGCTGCTCGTAATCTACCTGTTGGATGTGTGTCCATTGGTCTACTTTGATCTTGATGGCTTCTGGCAGGCCTTTCCCTACGTCTACTTCAACGCATATCCTTGCACAAGCATGCATATTCTCCTTTGGCTCAGATCTGTCAATGTATTTGCTGACTGCATTCCCAATGGCCTTTACTGATTCATCTCCCCAGCAGTGGAGCAGCAAATGAAGAAGACGGACCCAAACAGGGACTGCGTTTAGGATGTCCATTTCCGGATCGAAATCAGGGGACCATCTATTTAGATAGAGGCCTCTTGAATCCATAAAATAGGGGCCATTCCTGAAGATAAGATTCCTGTCCTCTTTTGATTCGAACAAAAAGGTGTAAAAGCCCCTTCCACAGAATCTGATTGCTATTTTTCCTTGTATAATTGCATTCCAGTTGCGTTCCACCCATTTTTGAACTGTTCTGGGCGAGGGCCAGAGTCCAGTGAACTGGCCTACGAGACCTCTTTCAGCTAAAGATATTGTTGCCTTCCTCGGGAGGGTAGGGGGAAGGGAGACTTCAGGTATTTCATCAAGTTTCTTGACAAACTTAGTCGCGGATGGACGGATTCTTGATGCTGCGTTCTCTGGGATAAGGGATGCGAACAATTTCTCATAGTCTTCCGGATCTGGGGGCGGGGGATCAATCCCAGCCATTGAGGCGGAAGAGCCAGGGCGCAGACTGACCAGGAGGAAGCGGAGGCTGCAGGGAAGAGCCCCGGAGCAGGGGCTGGGCAGGAGCCAGAGAGATGCAGGAGGCGCGAAGAAGCCCAGGAGGGGTGCTGAGAGAGCAGACCTAGTAGCGGAGCTGCCAGGCGGGGGCCTGAGGGGCGCGGGATCAGTCATGGGATGCTCCAGAACCCTAAGCCATCAGAGCGATTGCGAAAAAACCAGAGCGTTGGTAATATTGCTCAAAAATATTCTATGTTCATTTCAAACTGGGAATCTGGCATCTCGACCAACTCATCTGATTTTTTTTCCCTGGTCCTTATGTTTACCATCAAGAAAAGTTATATTTAAAAAAATTTCCCCTTAAAGGTGATGTGCTCATAATAAATTAACCCTTCACCAATACTTTTTTTATTCAAAAAATAACATTTCAATAACATAATTATGTTAAGAATTTTCACATATATGTCATGAAGAAAAACAAAATTAACATAACACACAAATCATTTATTAAATCTTGAATCTTGGTTTGAAATTGCATGGAACACTCACAATAAAATCTTTCAATCCTAAAATCAAATGTCCTTGACCGTGACATGCCATAACATTTGTATATATGAGATATGACTAAAGAAATCTTATCGGACATATAAATGGTGTTTTTTTTTACCATACTCCAATGTGCCTCATATTCCAATGCATTGGCGCATTGATAGGCATGGGGAATATTTCTAAAATGTTTTGCTCTATAAAATATCTTAATCTACCCTCTTACATATGTTTGTGTTATGCACCAATGTGTAGGTATGTTTAATACACTTCAAAAACTAATTTTAAAATAAATAATTTAATGAGACCTTGATGCAATGTTCCTCGTATAAAGACACGTCAATGAAATGGTCTATTTAGAGCACACTAGAGCAATGGTATGTTTAGTGCACATTGTACAACAATCTTTTTAAAATTTATTACACTACACATTGTATCACTTGAATCAATGTAGTTATTTTATTTAGTGCATTAACATTTTTTTATTATCAAATGTTAGCCTAATGTAGTGTGCATGGTATTGTACACATGAGTGTCTCTTCCTTTTAAAGTGACATTTTAGCAAAATTTAGGTTTCATATTAACTGTAAAACTAGCATGTTTGATAACATGATGTACATGTGTGTTGTACTTAATAACAAGCATTGGGAAAAATATACGTTTTCCTTACCGTGCTGCATCTTTTTCAATGTATGTATTTTACAAAAAATGAGCATGGGAGGATGTACATCTATCAAGATAGAGGGGGGTGTTATGAAAATGAATTGTCAAGACTTTAAAGGTTTATGTGCTCAAAAAAATGCTCTGTTAAACTTTTTTCCTTGTCTATTCACCTCCATTAAAAAGAGAACAAGAATAAGTGTGTTTGTTAAAAGTTCTACCAATTGGTGTTTTTTTTGTAGTGATTGGACCCTTCTTTGTTGAAGGACATTCCCCTACTGAGGAGCTCAAGGTGTCATGAGAGCTGTTAGTCTTATCACCCTCTCATAGGACTTATGGAGATGGTGCCTAAGGTGGTCTTATGAGTTTTAAGGTGGAAAGTAGGTATATATCCTTTTGTCTCTTAATAGTTGGTGTAATTTAATTATTCTATGTTTTGGTTTTTTTTTCAAAAATTTGGTGATAAAATTCTTGGTAAGATTGTAATTTTCCATTATTTATATTGTAATTTTCCATCTTAACAAGATTGTAAGTTTCCCTACATCTTTCCAGGGAATCCCATGGGACCATACTATACAATCGATGCTTTGGGGGATGCCATGTATAGATGAATATCATCTCTTCCCTGCCATGTCATTCATTCAAAGAATGCACGTAAATAGAATAAAACGTAATATTTTGTTGCAATACCGTTCATGCCATGTGGCAATGAAGTTAGAATAATATTTGACTTCGTGACGGCTGCGGCCTAGTGACAGCATTCCTCATTTATATGCCAAGTTTCCCAACAACGCAGACTGTAGATGCCAAGTTGCCAACAACGCCTAGAAGCTGGAAGTACTTGCAAAATAGGCATGAGTAACGTTTTCGGAAAAATATTACCCGTTAAAAATACAATACTTTTCATTAATTTATGAAAAGAAATAGATTAATTTATTTTCATTGTTCAATGTATTTATTGAAAATAAAAGAAGGTGATAAAGTCAAGGGGTTGCCTGGAAAATTCCCCATCTCCACCACTCGGCTTTAAAAATTCAATTATTTAATGTTGGGGCGGTGGGCCGGGACCACATCGTAAACAGAATCGAATTATGAAAGAAGTAGATTATTAATTTATTTTTCATTGTTCAAAACCTGGTGATAAAGTCAAGGCTTGGTGATAAAGTCAAGACGTGTCTGGAAAATTCCCCATCTCAACCACTAGTGTTTAAATAGTTCAATTATTTAAAGTTTGGGCGATGGGTCCGGACCAAAAAGTTTTTATTAAAAGAAGTACATACAAAATGAAATGTACACAAAGAAAACAACAAATTCTCGGGAGAAAAACACCATGATCCCTCTGCGATCTCCATGAATGCGCTTCCCCACATTTGGAGGTCACATGATAACCCGCCCTCAGTGTTATTTGGATTCATAATAAGTGTAGTATTAACATTTATTGTTAGCATGAAAAAATTAAAAATATTTATTTAGTATTTGAATATTAATTGTGTTATGGAATCTAATTAAAACGTAATTTTGTTAGGGAAAGAAAATAAAAATGTTAGACAAACAAATATTGAATAATGAAGTGAAAATTTAGCTAGAGTACTATTATGTGCTTTGGAAAAATTATGCTCAATTTTAATTATTATCTTAAAAATAAATATTAAATTATATGCTTAGATGAAATATTTAGATATACTAAGGTAATATTAAATTATATGCTCTGCAGTGGATAGCACTTTGCCGGTTATTTTCTCATAGGTCTCGTACCGTGTGAAAGTTATGGCACTGTTTCCGGCTGTGAAAGTATTAATATTTTAGTAATACAAGCCAACATTTGTTTATGTAAATGGAGGCCAAGAGGTGGGCTAGAGAACCTTTAATCGGGATAAGGGTTGCTTTATACCTAGTCTGCAAAACAGGATGCCAACGACGACCAGCTGGTGGGCACACAATGGGAATTTGTAATGTAATGATTCCTTTGCCACCTGTCCCTCTTCTTGCTTTCATAGAGTTACTGAGCAGGTTCCTCCTCCCTTCCTCGCAGATCTGCCCGCAATTTGCATGTGAATGGGTCCTTTGAAAAGAAAAATAGGCGATAAAGTTAATGACTTGTGTTCAAATTGCTTTCATAAAGTTACTTAGCAGGTTGCTCCTTCCTGGCAGATCGGCCGCAATTTGCAAGAAAAGCAGGCGATAATTGTGTTCAAATTGCTTTCATAGAGTTACTTAGCAGGTTGCTCCTTCCTTCGTGGCAGATCTGCCCGCAATTTGCAAGAAAAGCAGGCGATAAAGTTAGGTGTTCCGTGGAAAATCCCCCATCTCAATCACTGGTGTTTAAATTCTGTGAAAAAGATCATAGTGAAAACAATCTAATTATGAAAGAGGTAGATTATTAATATTTTCTTTATTTATTGAAAGAAGTAGATTTATTTATTTTTCATTGTTCAATGTATTCCCTTGAAAAGAAAAGCGAGTGACAAAGTCAAGGTGTTGCCTGGAAATTTCCCCATCTCAGGGTGTTGCCAGGACAATTCCCCATCTCAACCACTGGTGTTTAAAAATTCAATTATTTAAAGTTTGGCGGTGGGTCGAGACCAATAAGAATTTAATTTTATTTTTAGTTTTCCACTCGTGTTTAAAAATTCAATTATTTAAAGTTTGGTCGGTGGGTCGAGACCAATAAAAATCTAATTTTATTTTTAGTTTTCCACTAATGTTTAAAAATTCAATTATTCAAAACCAATAAGAATTTTATTTTATTTTAAGTTTTCCACTAGTATTTAAAAATTCATTTATTTAAAATTTACGCGGTGGGTCAGAACCAATAAGAATCTAATTTTATTTTAAGTTTTTATTAAAAGAAATAGATACAAAATGAAATGTACACACAGAAAACAACAAATTCCTGGGAGAAAAACACCACGATCCCTCTGCGATCTCCATGAACGCGCTTCCCCAGATCTGGAGGTCACATGATAACCCGCCCTCAGTGTTATTTGGATTCATAATAAATGTAGTATTAACCTCTATTGTTAGCATGAAAAAATAAAAAAATATTTATTTAGTATTTGAATATTAATTGTGTTATGGAATCTAATTAAAACGTAATTTTGTTATTGAAAGAAAATACAAATGTTAGACAAACAAATATTGAATAATGAAGTGAAAATCTAGCAAGAGTACTATTATGTGTTTTGGAAAAATAATGCTCAATTTTAATTATTATCTTAAAAATAATATTAAATTATATGTTTATGATGAAATATTTAGATATATTAAGGTAATCAAATTTTGTCAGTGTTAGTAATGTTATATGCATATTTAAATAATATAGAAATAAATAGATCAAAAACAAAATTTAGAAAACTTAGAGTTACTTAAGTGATTTAAGATAAAGCGGAAACCTTTATCAAATTAGTAGGAAATATTTAGAGGATTATTCTTTGCCCTTCTATAAGAGGGCTTCAATTTTTGCTAGGCACAAGGCCATGTCTTTATTTCCAAGCCCATCTCATGGTGCTCTAATTGGAGTTCATTAAGCTACAACACAATCTCACTCTTGGCTTCATTGTGTTCCAAAAGGACCTTGCTGAGTAAAAATTTAATGTTCTGATATAGCTCAATGGTGCACAAACATTGGTTCTGACTTCCCCGAGTATGATTAGGCATCCATTGGCCCACCAAAGTGAAGATTTCAGCATTAGTATACCTGTCCCGGTTTGCATCAACTTTAGCATTTGTTTGCTCAATTCCTTGTCAACAAGCTCGAGGGTCTAGTTCTAATAACGCCTACTAACGCTATGAGCGCAAAGGCACGTGACCACTCCCTTCCACCTGGCTAGATAAGCTTCTATAACTCTATGCTCTTTGTCATGTTGTTGGTAGAGGTGCAATGAAGAGGACAATGGAGGAAGTGAAAGGGATGAGATCATGGAGTGAGTGACAAAGACAATGAAAGCTACATTATTAGGTAAACTTGAGAGGATGGAAAAGGTTGTGGTGAGAGACAATGAAAGAAACACAAGGCTTTAAGGTGCCTAAGGGGACAGACCACGAGAGACCAAGAATATGTTCCAAAAGAAAAATTCAAATGCCAAAATATCGAGTATATTAATACCAAAAGAGTCCACCCATCAAACTATTCTTGTGCGTGTAAAGTACCATTGAGTAAACAGAATATGAAAATTAGAGTTCTATATTGAGAATTGTATACCTAGATGTGCTTGCCATGATGAAGGATTCCCTCTTAGGCTAAGCAAACCAAACAATGGGTTATGAATGCATACTTCCTACATGGCGGCTTCACTGGGGGAGTAATACCATAACACGTGCATTCATAGTGGGGGATATATATTGAGGGGAAACTGACATAATATATTGAGCATATAATATGTTAAAATTTCTGTTTTCCCACCCCGGATTTCAGTTTCTCCTTATTTCTCCCATGTAGTTAAATGCCCTTTCCCATAACCATACATTCAACAGGCTCGAAAAAATAAATTTGCTGAAAACACAAATTCTGGAAAATTTACAGAATGCTAGAAATTGCAGAAATAAAAATCAGCAGTAATAAACAGCCATTAAAACACATTAAAACACTGATATTTTTGGTCAATGTGAACCTGGAAAACCCC
>APFE031675886.1:0-16538 GCA_000404065.3 Pinus taeda | reverse complement strand
CATCTCCAAAGAGGCCATGTAGAACATGAATCTTCATATTTCTTCAGAAAGAATATTAAACCTGTAAAAATTATTCCACCCACGACGGCGATTAGGTTGGACAACATTTATCTTATAGAACGA
Source organism: Pinus taeda (assembly GCA_000404065.3). Lineage (NCBI taxonomy): Eukaryota > Viridiplantae > Streptophyta > Pinopsida > Pinales > Pinaceae > Pinus > Pinus taeda. The sequence continues at coordinate 16,415 of APFE031675886.1, read as the reverse complement.
ATTGAAAGCCTGCAAGAGTTTTCCTTGGTTGGCCACTAGCATTTCCCTGAAATGGACAATGTCAAGATGAGAAAATGGTTACAGTCTCAATGGAAACCTTTGATTGGCTACATCCCCATCATAGCCAAATTGATGAAGGATTGGTACTGCTTCCATTTTCTGAGTTCCAGCGACTGGGAAGCAATTCAGACTCATCCATGGGTACATGGAAGGAGCTTCCTGGCACTTCATAGATGGTACATGGGCTGTAATCCACTGAAAAATACCCCCATAAACAATTTAATTTGGGTAAACCTCTAGGGTCTTCCCTTGGAGTTGTGGTCAAAAGAAACTCTATATGAGATCGGAAATGTCGTGGGAAGATGTGTTTATGTGGATTCTAGATGTCTAGGGGAGAAAGAAAAACATGTTGCGTGGGTTCTCATTGAGAAAGCCTATAGGGGTGGTTTTCCTAACCACATTGAAATATCATGGAAGGATTTTAAGATAAATCAAAAACTTGGAGCACAAGGGGCAGCCAAACAAGCCAAGTAGGACTATTGTTAACTGCAAGTTTTGGCAACCGAGTCCCTAAAGTTTAGGAGGACTGTTGGAGTCCTCAATTTGAATAAATAAGAAGGCTTAGGGCCTCATTTGGATTTAGTCAGTTTGTAGTTCAATTTTAGTCAGTTTTTAGTTATATTGTACTTAGATTTTAGTAAGTAGGTTAGCACTTTAGTGCAGCTCTGTATCAGCACAGTTTCGAGCTGTTTCTTGTAGATAGTTTTTGGGATGTAACTATTATTTCTTGATCAGTAAACATGAATCCAGATTTGCACCAACTTTAATATTTCTTAGGAGGTTGTAGCTCTTAGGGTTGGGCCCAACCCAAGTTCCAAGTACCTCCTTTGTGTACTTTTATGTGCCTTTGCTACATTCTTAGAATAAAATCTATTATCTAGATAAAAATCTTGCTTTGTTACTTAGGTTGTTTCTTATTATTAAAATAGCTTTTCATGCTTCAGATTGATTTGATAGTTTGAGTATAGAAAATATATTCAGAAAAGGGCATCAAGCAACCCTTGATCTCACCTCTCCCTCCTTGGTACCATGATCTGAGACCAAGGCATACTTGTTTCTGCCTCTTCATGCAATTGCTAGTGTTAGATTTTTAGTTAGACAAGTTGATACCAGTTGTACTTGCATGTTTAGGATCTATTCTTGCTTGGTTTCCATATTTGTTTTACATGATTTTCTGTCAATAAACTTTTGTTCATCATGCATATGGTTTCTAGGTTGAATTAGGTCAAACTAGCTAGATCTTTGGTTTTCCTAGCCTTCATTTGATCAATTTTGGAAAATAATGTGTAGAGCACCTGTTGTACCTTCTTGCCTACCCTTCCTCCATGAATACAACCTGCTCCATCCCCTAACTCAAATTCTTTCCCTTCATTTGCCACATTTTCCCACTTTGCCCTAATTTCTACGTTTTTGTGCAACCTTGCTACCTCCATCCTCAAAAAAATCCAATCGCTCCTTATCCTCATTCACTAGGTCCTAGACCCCTTAACATCCTTATGCAACCTCCATTTTCACTTTTCCACCATTTTTCCTCCATTAACCCTCCAAAATCCTCTTTTTGGAACATCTTGTAGAAGCTACAGAACATCGTGTAGAAGCTACAGTACATCCTGTAGAAGCTACAATACATCTTGTAGAACCCTTGTAGACTTCCTGTAGAATCTCACGAAAATAGTTTCTTGAGATCCGACCACTGTGAAACTCTATGGAAGGTTTCTAGGGATGCCTTAGCCCTCTTCTCACCTTCCCAACCTCCTGCAAGCATTTCCTTTTGCCAATCAACCTCTGCACAGTGAAAAACAGTTAAAGCACATGCATAATAATTCTGACAACTTACTCAAAAATACAAAAAGATTTTTTTTCTAGATTTTATTGTATAAGTAGCTTATTCACATGCATATTACCTTTCTAAAAGTTAATGGCATCCATTTCCACTGCTTTCATCTCTTTTCTTGCACCAGTAGGGTTAGTCGGTAAAACTAGGGTTTGCTAGGGTTTGCATTTCCTTTCAGCTTTCAGCTTCTTTCTGCAAGTAGACTAGCCTCTTTTGATTTAGTTTTCATCCATCACAGTTAAAAGCTTCTTCTAAGATCTCATAGAAGTTGGCTTAAGCTCCTAGCGGACTTGTGCCAGTTGATCAAGTGACAGCCACGAGAAGAGCTAGTACTTGTGCATATAGCACCGTCACTTCCAAGTTTGTTACGAACCACCACGTTGATAAAAGTAAAGAAGGGAGCCCTTGGAGTTGCAGCATTATTTCTTAAATACTGAACCCAACCAGTTATACATCTAGAATACTCCATGATGTTAGGTATACCTTGGGTACTTTTCATTCCACATTCATTACTATAATCCCAAATTTGGACATTTCCTCCTTTGAGCAGTTCAAACCCATATCCTTATCCAAATTCACTTATAAAATCATCTTCAAAATCATTTCTCAAAGGATGAAATATATTCTTTGTTATAATAATTCCAAAATGAATGTGGATTCCGAAGAGAGAGACAAACCCATGAAGCAATTGGAATCTCCCAATAAGGCCTTCATTCAATCCATACAAATCATTAAAAAATAATAGTTTCTTGAAGTATATGTCATCCTCGGTATTAGTTTTAGGATATCTTTCATTTAAAAGGAAGTCTGCTTTAGTCCCTCTTGTCGCAAGACCCCATATGCCAGGAATTGTAGATTCGTTATGGTCCAGGGTTTCTCTTCTGAAATTTGTTTTCGTCATATCAAAGCCCTGTGCAGATATTTGTTTCAGGATAGGCTCCTGGTGGTGTGTGTATGAGTTTTGGTACTACTGCTTAGTTTGTCAAAATGTTTCATTCTTAAACATCTCCAAATGCATTTTAAATCTTTCGAATTTCTGAGAAAGAAGTAGAACAAGGTCCTCTAAAGTATAACCACCTCCTTTGTTTATTTGCGTGCAAATCCTCGATTGCATCCAGGTAGACTTTTGGATGTCCCCTGATTGAGACCAAGTGTCCATTCCGGAATGGTTTCTGATGTATAGTTTTTCCAGGAAGATTTTTTTGTTTCCTCTGAACCGTTTTCCACCTTCCTGGTTCTCACTTTCTTGCTCCTCGAGTTTTGGTTTCTGTCAAAGTTTTGAATGCTAAAGTTTATGGAGTACAATAAAGGTGCTTGTAGATCAGTCTTTCGAATTTGTTGAACATTAGTAGTAGTTTCTTAATCCAGTGCTGACTCAATTTACCCCATCTCCTCATAAATCTTGAGTTAAGGTAGGCCTTCCTTGGTATATGATCCCCATTTTGGAAAGGCTATGATCCCCATTTTGGAAAGGCTACGAGTGACCATCTCCAAAGAGGCCATGTAGAACATGAATCTTCATATTTCTTTAGAAATAATATTAAACCTGTAAAAACTATTCCACCCTCGGCGACGATTAGTTTGGACAACAGTTATCTTACAGAACCAATTGAAAGCCTACAGGAGTTTGCCTTGGTTGGCCAGTGGCATTTCCCTGAAATGGATGATGCTAGGGTGAGGAAATGGTTAGAGTCTCAATGGAAGATTGGCTACATCCCCATCTTAGCCAAACTGATGAAGGAGTGGTACTGCTTCCATTTTCTGAGTGCCAGCGACCGGGAAGCAATTCAGACTCATCCATTGGTCCATGGAAGGAGCTTCTTGGTGCTTCACAGATGCTACATGGGCTATAATCCACTGAAAAATACCCCCATAAACAATTTAATTTGGGTAAAACTCTCGGGTCTTCCCTTGGAGTTGTGGTCAAACGAAACTCCATATGAGATTGGAAATGTTGTGGGAAGATGTGTTTATGTGGATTCTATATGTCTGGGGGAGAAAGACAAACGTGTTGCGTGGGTTCTCATTGAGAAAGCCTATAGGGCTAGTTTTCCCGACCACATTGAATATCATGGAAGGATTTTAAGATAAATCAAAGACTGGACTTTTGGGGAGTCCCTTTTAGGTGCACAGTATGCCACAAGACAAGACATGTCCATAAAAATTGTCCTCATCACCCTGCGTCAAAAAACCAAATTTTTCATGGTAAACATTAATCGACAAAAAATAAAAGGGGGATGAGACCTTATTTTTCTGAAATGGAAAAAACATCCCCTATTATTAGGTCATATCCTTCGGATTTTGGCAATATACAAGGGATTCTTAATCCTGAAGGTGATTGCCAATTTTTTGCCTCCCCTAGTCAAAAATCTGCTCCTCAATTCCATATCTCTCCCTCTTCTAATACTCAATTTCAAAGAAATATGCCTGAAAGCTTGATTAGACCCCTTGGTTCTCCTTAAAAGGGGAATCCGTCCCTTTATTGCCCCCCCCCCCTTGGATCCTATTGCTGACAAAGATCTCCCTGTACCCTCTCCGACTCCCAAATCTATCAACTCCTTCAAAGTAGACTCTCATATCACCTTAATCTCGTCTTACTCTCCCTCGTCAAAAAGTGGACTGACTCAATCTCTCAAAAGGTAAAGAACCTATGGTCTCGGCAATCCCTCTAAATTGCCCTATATCATCCCTGTCAAGCTTGATTGGTAATGACTGGGACTACCTCCTTAGCAAGAAATCCCTTGAGCTCAATCCCCTAAGCATTCATAAACCGGGGAAGCCATCCTCCCCGCAAATCAGTCCAAACTCTACAAAAAATGTCACAGTAAGTAGGAAAAATAATAGGGGTAGCAGGCACTTTAGAGGAAGGGGGGATGGTGTTGGCAGAGGAGTTTGAAATCTTTCTTTAGTTGATGTGCCTATCATTTATATGATGGAAGATCATCCTCTTAGAGAAAGTGTGGCCACGAAGCCTTCGAAATGAACTTCATCCTATCCATGAATATAAGGGGGTTGGGGGCTGGCCAAAAAATTTTAGCCCTCAACAATCCTTTCTTTGCAAATCAACCCAAAATCATTTTGATACAAGAAACCATGCACAACACTCCTGTATCCATCTCATATTTCAAAAAAATGCTACCTACTTGGCATATGGTCGCTGTGGAAGCAAATGGTCAATCTGGGGGCCTAGCAGTGTTATGGGATCCCAAATGGATCAAAGCAAAAGCATATAAATGCTTCGTTGGTATTCTCATTTCGACATCCATTAGAGGGAAAGACTCGGCAATAAATATTTTAAGCATGTATGCTCCTTACAAAAACAGGATAAATTTCTGAGAGAAATTTTTTGCTTTAGAAATTGTTGATATTGAGTACTTGATGATTGTATGGGATCTAAATGTTACGCTAAGCATTGATGAAATCTGGGGAAGTAATCAAAAAAATAATCCCCTTGCTGACTGTATCAAATATGCACTACTGCAAAGAAATTTGGTGGACATAAATCTACACAAAATGAAGCCAACATGGGACAATGGAAGAAATTAAGAAGCATAAGTAGCAAAAAGACTTGATCGGTTCATTCTACATGAAAGTATAACTGACATACTAGGTATCCCCTTTACCTCAATAGGATATGACTATATATCATATCACAGACCGATTTTCCTTGGATGGAGAGAAAAAGGATTTAGAAAAGGGTACCCTTTTAAATTAAACTGAATATGTTTGGAAGATTTTGATTTTAATGAAGCCATAAGTAATCAATGGAAGAAATTATCATCAAGAGAAAAAATGCGTCCTTTTTTAACTTTCAAAGGAAAGATGGAATCCATTTGGAAATTTGTAAAAGATTGGTAGTAGAAGAAAAGACAGTAAAACATAGTAGCCCTTTGGGAAATTCAGAAGGAACTGGATAGTTGATACAAGTTGTACTTGCATGTTTAGGATCTATTCTTGCTTGGTTTCCATATTTGTTTTACATGATTTTCTGCCAATAAACTTGTGTTCATCATGCATATGGTTTCTAGGTTGAATTAGGTCAAACTAGCTAAATCTTTGGTTTTCCTAGCCTTCATTTGATCAATTTTGGAAAATAACGTGTAGAGCACCTGTGGTAACTTCTTGCCTACCCTTCCTCCATGAATACAACCTGCTCCATCCCCTAACTCAAATTATTTCCCTTCATTTGCCATGAAAATAGTTTCTTGAGATCCGACCACTGTGAAACTCTATAGAAGGTTTCTAGGGACGCCTTAGCCCTCTTCTCACCTTCCCAACCTCCTGCAAGCATTTCCTTTCGCCAATCAACCTCTGCACAGTGAAAAACAGTTAAAGCACATGCATAATAATTCTGACAACTTACTCAAAAATACAAAAAGATGTTTTTTTCTAGATTTTATTGTAGAAGTAGCTTATTCACATGCATATTACCTTTCTAAAAGTTAATGGCATCCATTTCCACTGCTTTCATCTCTTTTCTTGCACCAGTAGGGTTAGTCGGTAAAACTAGGGTTTGCTAGGGTTTGCATTTCCTTTCAGCTTTCAGCTTCTTTCTGCAAGTAGACTAGCCTCTTTTGATTTAGTTTTCATCCATCACAGTTAAAAGCTTCTTCTAAGATCTCATAGAAGTTGGCTTAAGCTCCTAGCGGACTTGTGCCAGTTGATCAAGTGACAGCCACGAGAAGAGCTAGTACTTGTGCATATAGCACCGTCACTTCCAAGTTTGTTACGAACCACCACGTTGATAAAAGTAAAGAAGGGAGCCCTTGGAGTTGCAGCATTATTTCTTAAATACTGGACCCAACCAGTTATACATCTAGAATACTCCATGATGTTAGGTATACCTTGTGTACTTTTCATTCCACATTCATTACTATAATCCCAAATTTGGACATTTCCTCCTTTGAGCAGTTCAAACCCATATCCTTATCCAAATTCACTTATAAAATCATCTTCAAAATCATTTCTCAAAGGATGCAATATATTCTTTGTTATAATAATTCCAAAATGAATGTGGATTCCTAAGAGAGAGACAAACCCATGAAGCAATTGGAATCTCCCAATAAGGCCTTCATTCAATCCATACAAATCATTAAAAAATAATAGTTTCTTGAAGTATATGTCATCCTCGGTATTAGTTTTAGGATATCTTTCATTTAAAAGGAAGTCTGCTTTAGTCCCTCTTGTCGCAAGACCCCATATGCTAGGAATTGTAGATTCGTTATGGTCCAGGGTTTCTCTTCTGAAATTTGTTTTCGTCATATCAAAGCCCTGTGCAGATATTTGTTTCAGGATAGGCTCCTGGTGGTGTGTGTATGAGTTTTGCTACTGCTGCTTAGTCTGTCAAAATGTTTCATTCTTAAACATCTCCAAATGCATTTTAAATCTTTCGAATTTCTGAGAAAGAAGTAGAACAAGGTCCTCTAAAGTATAACCACCTCCTTTGTCTATTTGCATGCAAATCCTCGATTGCATCCAGGTAGACTTTTGGATGTCCCCTGATTGAGACCAAGTGTCCATTCTGGAATGGTTTCTGATGTATAGTTTTTCCAGGAAGATTTTTTTGTTTCCTCTGAACCGTTTTCCACCTTCCTGGTTCTCACTTTCTTGCTCCTCGAGTTTTGGTTTCTGTCAAAGTTTTGAATGCTAAAGTTTATGGAGTACAATAAAGGTGCTTGTAGATCAGTCTTTGGAATTTGTGGAACATTAGTATTAGTTTCTTAATCCAGTGCTGACTCAATTTACCCCATCTCCTCATAAATCTTGAGTTAAGGTAGGCCTTCCTTGGTATATGATCCCCATTTTGGAAAGGCTACGATTTAATTCCTGAGCTACATGCTGTCAGTACTTTTGTAAGGAAAATCTTCCTTTCCCCGCGGGATCATATTTTCTGTGGGGATAACATTCAATAGTTTGGTACAAAGGAGGCGGATATTTTTTGGTCTGAGGGTCAGTTGCATCGGTCACGGGGGACTTGCCATAACATCTTTGATAGTTGGAGGCTTGTAAGAATAACGACGATAATTGACTGGGAAAGGAACTATTTTAGATCCCAAGATGTCTTGCTGTCAGTACTTTTGTCAGGCAAATCTACTTGTTTCTTGTCCAATACATTCATCATTTTGGGTATTATATTCTGTAGCGGCCTGTCTCTTTATGGCATGAAATATTTCTTGTCCCGGAAAACCTTTTTTAAGGATTTGCACAGTACACTAGGGGTGGGTTTCTATGGAATGGGGGTTTGACGCATCGGCCATGGAGGCCATGGTCAAAGCAGCTGAGTTGGCCAAGTCTTGTAAGATTCTTGCCATGTTTTCAACAGATTGGCAGTCCATGTTCACTGACATGATTGTCATTCCCTTGCAGCAAACAGATGACCCGGTGGGAAATCGCTGTCAAATCCCTCAAACATCCCGGGAAGGAACCCGAAGTGACCATCTCCAAAGAGGCCATGTAGAACATGAATCTTCATATTTCTTTAGAAAGAATATTAAACCTGTAAAAACTATTCCACCCTCGGCGATGATTAGTTTGGACAACATTTATCTTACAGAACGAATTGAAAGCCTGCAGGAGTTTGCCTTGGTTGGCCAGTGGAATTTCCCTGAAATGGATGATGCTAGGGTGATGAAATGGTTAGAGTCTCAATGGAAACCTTTGATTGGCTACATCCCCATCTTAGCCAAACTGATGAAGGAGTGGTACTGCTTCCATTTTCTGAGTGCCAGCGACCGGGAAGCAATTCAGACTCGTCCATTGGTCCATGGAAGGAGCTTCTTGGTGCTTCACAGATGCTACATGGGCTATAATCCACTGAAAAGTACCCCCATAAACAATTTAATTTGGGTAAAACTCTCGGGTCTTCCCTTGGAGTTGTGGTCAAATGAAACTCCATATGAGATTGGAAATGTTGTGGGAAGATGTGTTTATGTGGATTCTATATGTCTGGGGGAGAAAGACAAACGTGTTGCGTGGGTTCTCATTGAGAAAGCCTATAGGGCTAGTTTTCCCGACCACATTGAATATCATGGAAGGATTTTAAGATAAATCAAAGACTGGACTTTTGGGGAGTCCCTTTTAGGTGCACAGTATGCCACAAGACAAGACATGTCCATAAAAACTGTCCTCGTCGCCCTGCGTCAAAAAACCAAATTTTTCATGGTAAACATTAATCGACAAAAATTAAAAGGGGGATGAGACCTTATTTTTCTGAAATGGAAAAAACATCCCCTATTATTAGGTCATATCCTTCGGATTTTGGCAATATACAAGGGATTCTTAATCCTGAAGGTGATTGCCAATTTTTTGCCTCCCCTAGTCAAAAATCTGCTCCTCAATTCCATATCTCTCCCTCTTCTAATACTCAATTTCAAAGAAATATGCCTGAAAGCTTGATTAGACCCCTTGGTTCTCCTTAAAAGGGGAATCCGTCCCTTTATTGCCCCCCCCCCCTTGGATCCTATTGCTGACAAAGATCTCCCTGTACCCTCTCCGACTCCCAAATCTATCAACTCCTTCAAAGTAGACTCTCATATCACCTTAATCTCGTCTTACTCTCCCTCGTCAAAAAGTGGACTGACTCAATCTCTCAAAAGGTAAAGAACCTATGGTCTCGGCAATCCCTCTAAATTCCCCTATCTCATCCCTGTCAAGCTTGATTGGTAATGACTGGGACTACCTCCTTAGCAAGAAATCCCTTGAGCTCAATCCCCTAAGCATTCATAAACCGGGGAAGCCATCCTCCCTGCAAATCAGTCCAAACTCTACAAAAAATGTCACAGTAAGTAGGAAAAATAATAGGGGTAGCAGGCACTTTAGAGGAAGGGGGGATGGTGTTGGCAGAGGAGTTTGAAATCTTTCTTTAGTTGATGTGCCTATCATTTATATGATGGAAGATCATCCTCTTAGAGAAAGTGTGGCCACGAAGCCTTCGAAATGAACTTCATCCTATCCATGAATATAAGGGGGTTGGGGGCTGGCCAAAAATTTTTAGCCCTCAACAATCCTTTCTTTGCAAATCAACCCAAAATCATTTTGATACAAGAAACCATGCACAACACTCCTGTATCCATCTCATATTTCAAAAAAATGCTACCTACTTGGCATATGGTCGCTGTGGAAGCAAATGGTCAATCTGGGGGCCTAGCAGTGTTATGGGACCCCAAATGGATCAAAGCAAAAGCATATAAATGCTTCGTTGGTATTCTCATTTTGACATCCATTAGAGGGAAAGACTTGGCAATAAATATTTTAAGCATGTATGCTCCTTACAAAAACAGGATAAATTTCTGAGAGAAATTTTTTGCTTTAGAAATTGTTGATATTGAGTACTTGATGATTGTAGGGGATCTAAATGTTACGCTAAGCATTGTTGAAATCTGGGGAAGTAATCGAAAAAATAATCCCCTTGCTGACTGTATCAGATATGCGCTACTGCAAAGAAATTTGGTGGACATAAATCTACACAAAATGAAGCCAACATGGGACAATGGAAGAAATTAAGAAGCATAAGTAGCAAAAAGACTTGATCGGTTCATTCTACATGAAAGTATAACTGATATACTAGGTATCCCCTTTACCTCAGTAGGATATGACTATATATCAGATCACAGACCGATTTTCCTTGGATGGAGAGAAAAAGGATTTAGAAAAGGGTACCCTTTTAAATTAAACTGAATATGTTTGGAAGATTTTGATTTTAATGAAGCCATAAGTAATCAATGGAAGAAATTATCATCAAGAGAAAAAATGCGTCCTTTTTTAACTTTCAAAGGAAAGATGGAATCCATTTGGAAATTTGTAAAAGATTGGTAGTAGAAGAAAAGACAGTAAAACATAGTAGCCCTTTGGGAAATTCAGAAGGAACTGGATAGTGTCTCTGATAATTTAGCTGCTCATAGTATCCCTCTCAACATGAGATGTTGTATGAGGGAGTTGCAAAGGAGAAAGTGCAAAATCTTAGAACACGAAGAGGCATCATGGAGATTAAAAAGAAAGGAAATTTGGTTAAAAGAAGGAGACAGAAACTCAAGAACACCGCTATCTCCCATATTGTTTATCCTGGCAATGAACACCTTAAGCCTCCACATCAATAAGGCAGTAAGTGAAAATAGGTGTCATCCTCTGAGGATTTGCAGGAACATTTTCATATCACATAATCTCTTCGTTGATGATATTCTTATTTTCGGAATGTTGTGCAGGCTCACGTGGTCATGCCTATATGAGATCCTAAAAAAATTTCAAAGGACCACTGGCTTACAAATAAATGAATCAAAGTCTGCTCTTTTACATAATGATGGCAATCGAGAACTAATAAAGTGGATATCCTCTCTCTTTGGCATTGAGGCACATTCCATCGATCATGGAATGAAATATTTGGGATTCTAGTTAAAAGCAAAGGGATACTCCAAATTGGATTGGCAGTGGATAATAGAAAGATACTACAAAAAGATTTCAGTATGGGAATACAAATGCCTTTCAATGGTAGGAAGAGTCATTCTGGCTCAATTAGTCCTCACACAACTCGCGGTATATTGGGCGCATTTGTTTTTTCTTCTAGCAAGCATTATCCAGAAAATGAACAAGATAACAACAAATTTTATTTGTGGTGGCCAGGCTGAGAAAAGGAAATATCATTTGTCAAAGCTATCATCAATCTCACTATAGAAAAATCTGGGAGGATGGAGTCTGCTGGACCTAAGGAGGTTTGGAAAGGCCCTTTTAGGAAAATCCCTTTGGAGATGGATTTTCGGGGAGAGACCATGGAGTAATACGATAAAAAAGAGGTATATTGGTGGTAAGGATATTTCATATTGGTTCAGAATGGGAAGGATTGCATCCATTTATGAATGGATAAGCTTCCGTAAGATAGAAGGGTTATTCTTAAAGAATCTGATCTAGAGTTTCCAATCTGGCAGCAAATTCTCATTGGTCTAGATACTTTTTTCAGAGGACAAGAGGATATAATCTTGCCAAAGGCTCTCCTTAAATTTTTTCACAGGAAAGGCTATTTCACCTAGGACAAACTCATTGCAGAATGGAATGGCCCCCTCCCTATCTGGATAGGAGATGGAAAAATGGGGATTCCTGGAAATGTGGCAAAGTAATGGAAAATTGTAGAAGTTTATCTGAAAAATTGTGGAATATATCGTTCTTTAGATGTCGATGTCCTAACATGGAAAGATATAAAAGGGGTATCCCAGGTTCGAGTAAAGGATATTTACTTAAAGCTGATAACCTCGGGAAATTCCATCCCTAACTCTTTTTTCCTTTATCTTTCTGGAAATCAGGTTGCCTGTCCAAATCTATTGTTTTCTCTTGGCTAGTATTCCATAACAAAAATTTATCTTCGGAAAACTTAAGAAAGAGGGGCTAGCAGGGCCCAGGTCTTTGCCCCATGTGTAGAACTGAGTAAGAAACAAATTGTCACATGTTCCTCCTCTGTCTGAAATTGCAGCAGTTATGGCAAGCACTGGAAATTCATTATGGTTTCCCTCATGCTTCTCACACCTCTATTCAAGAGGCTTTTATATGGTGGAGCAGGTAAAGGGAGTCTTGGAGGCCGATTTTCATCATCACTTTATGGTGCATATGGAGATGGAGAAACAACAATATTTTTAATGATTGTAAGGAACCTTTGATGGGAATCGTCCAAATCATATCTTCTTTTTTTGAATCCATAGCTGAAAAGCCTCCAAAGGAGAAGTGATCAATTCCTTTCTTGGATGATCTATGTTGTGATAGTTTCCCGAGAGCATTCTTTGATGGAGCGGCACAAAATTATTCATGTGGTTGTGGAATCCACATCATCTTGGATGAAAATACTCAGTATTTTATTTCATGGAATGGAGGAAAAGGATCCAGCTGCAAAGCAGAGGCGATGGCTCTTACGGGGCTCCTCTCCTTTTGTATTTTCTTTAGCATCCAGTCTGTTTTAGTTTTTGGGGATTCCAAAGTAATGGTTGATTTCGTTCGAGGGAAAATCCACATTCACAATCCTCACCTGGCGGGTTGGATGAATAGGATAGTTTTTCTTTGGGAAAGGATGGAAGGATGTTCCATACAACATGTTTACAGGTTTTAGAACAAGATGGTAGACAATTTATCAAAGGAAGGTCTAGTATCGTCTCTAGGTATATGGCATATGAAGGTAATTTCAGATGACCAGGTGTTCTCTATCACAAATTTTTCCTTAGCTGATGCTTTCTGAGTTTGTCAGGTACATTTTGTTTATGTCTCTTTTTGTCCCTGCAGTCCTCATTATGATTTTGTCTCTTTCTTTTTTGGAATTTCCATTCTACGATGCTTCCTGCATGGAGGATCTCAGTAGTCCAATGTTTGTATGTTTCAAAATATTATCTCTGCGACTTTCTATATCAAAGACATGGTTGTCAATTTAGAAGATCATCAGGCTTATGTGTTTTTTGGGGATTATTTCCTCTTTCTCATTTTTAGTCTGTATCGGATTGCCCACTAGTCTGGTCTCTCTTCATATACAGTTTTCCATATGGCAAATGTATTTTGATCATTATACTCCTTATATAAAATATTTATGCTTTTTTGTTCCTGAAAAAAGGAATCAGATAGATTAACATAAAATTAGTATTGGTTCATTTGTGATTAGTTATCAACTTGTTTCTTGCATTGTGAGTTCTATATCCACCTCTTTTTTATTCATATTAATTTATCAACTTCAACTTTTTTCAATGTAGAGAGAGGTCTTAGACAAGGGTTTCCTCTCTCTTGCCTTCTCATCCTCCTAGTAGATAAGGGCATCAAATTTCATATAAGGGAAGATTTTAGTGGATTTTAATGAAAGGTGATTCCATCATTCATACCTCTTCTATCTCCCACGTTATTTTTTGTTGTTGACATTATTGTTTTCTGTAAAGGGAATATTCAAAGAATTAAGTATTTGAGGGACCTTTCTACATCCCATAATTCCAATAGCATGTGTATTAATAGGAAGAAATATTCCATGTTTTTGTGGAGTTTTTCCAATCTAGACACATTGTACTTAGCGGGTTTTATTTTTTTAATTACCATGGATATCAACTCTAGGTTCAAATATCTAGGGATTTATTTGAAGTCAAACAATTTCTAGAAGAATGTGTTTCTTTCTTTAGGTATTTGTAGAAATTGAAAGGAAAAATAATGCTTCATGTCATGAACTCAAATTGGCAAGTTGGTATTGGCTATAATAATCCTTAGAGAAATAATATTTTACTACATCTCTCTAGACTTAGTTCTAAAAGGAAACCTTGGGAAACTTTGCCAAGTATCATTCACATTTCTTTGGGAAAGTTTTGAGGAAAAATACCAATTTCTCTTGCCTCTTGGAAAAATTCGGCTAACCTAAACTTGTTACAGGTTTAGGGGTTTCAAAAAAAACCAATTATTCTTGCCTCATGCAAAACGTTCACAAGAGTGCTTGGAGACTCATCCACGGAGGTATCTTATGTGCATAGCTAACAAGTTATAAGTGTTTCATGCTTATCTATACCATGAATTGGATTCTAAAATAACAGAATAAATCTAAAAATGGCTCCATAATTTAGAAAGATGTTATTCTAGCCTTCATTGGAGAGATCATTGAGTTGATTGTCATAATCAATGTTTCATCCCTCCAAAAATCATCCATTGTCTTTTTAAATATGGATTCTACATTCTAAATTAAGTAATTAGACATGAATATATCTTGGGGCACATCCATTGGCTTCATAAAACATACAAAAAAAATTTGATGGTGGAATTGCCTTTATTTCGGACTCATATATATTAGATACAATAAAAAAATCATTTTTCATCCCATATATGAAGTGGGTCAACTTACTCTATCTCCAAAACCATCAAGCAATTATGCTCAAAAATTGGATTTGTAACTCTTTCTTAACATCTTAGACTTTAGCTAATACCATGGTGGGGAAATGACATAGAATACAAAGATATTTTGAACTACTTGAGAACTTCAAGAGTCTATATAATCTATTCATGCTCAATAATAATGTAGATATTCATGTTCAACAATTTCTAGAAGATAACCAATTATTCTGACCTCCTGGAAAACATTGGCAAGAGTGTTTGGAGACTCATCCATGAAGGTATCTTATGCCTGTAGATAAAAAGTTATAATTGTTTATTGCTTATATGTACAATGAATTAGATTCTAGAAGAAGAGAATAACTATAACAATGACCAAATAATTTGGAAAGACACTTTTCAATCCTTCCTCCTCAACAGTAGATGGTTGATTTGTAATATTTGGGATAAGTATCAAGTTTTGATTTGAAGGAACCATTGGGTTGATTGCCATAATCAATGTTTTCTCCCTGCAAAAATCATCCATTGTCTTTATAGAGATGGATTCTACATTCTAAATTAAGTAATGAGACATGAGTATATCTTAGGGCACAACCATTAGGGTACATTGCATTAAGTAGTTCATCAAGATCTCATTAGGACCTACATTGTGGCAATAATTATATCCTCTTACATTAACTATTAGGGACACATATGCCAAACTTTGGTTTATGAATAGAGATTCCTTATCATTTGGCACATTTTGTATTTTTATTGTTCTATATTTTGATTATGTTGCTTCTTAGTAGGGGATACGACCAAGGATGTAATGTGGCATTGAATAAAAAATATCCACTCTAACTAATTTCTAACTCCACTAATCATTTATTGGATGAAGAATATTTTTACAACTCCAAAATTATTCCAAAGAACCTTTCCTCTATATAAAACAAATTTTAAACCTAATTCATTTGACTATATTTCTAGAAAAAAAAGTTAACAATTAAATTAAATTAATTTTTTAACATATCAATTAAATACTAAAAATAAGTAAACTAAAAATAGAAAATCTCTACTTCAAACTCATATGAAACAGTTATGGAAAAAAAGACTAATATTAATATGAAAATGAAAAACAAATTTCACTAAATTTAATATTAAAAAGTAAATAAACTAAAAATTTAACCATCTAGACTTGAACCCCACACACCACAGAAGATGCTTCATTTAAAAAACTATTGATGACGCATCATTTGACATCAAATTCTTAAGCTAGTCGTGACAAGTCTGTGCATCTAAATATTACATTCAAATCTCCACGGTTGCTGCAGATATGATGAACTCCGCACCATCAGCGGTAACTTCAGTGAACTCCCTGGTTGACGGATTAAACAGATAAGAGATGTGTTTTCCTAGGGCGCCAAAAGCGCTGAAAAAAATCTGGTCACGCCACTGTGTAGAGCACTTAAAGAAAAGAATATCGAGGGGATTCGGAAAGGAAGCTACCACACTCCAAACGTCCTTCTCAACATCATACTTCTCTACCTGTTGTTCAGTGAACAAGTACAACTCCCCACAAAAAGAACAAACCTCACGGCTTCTCCATGTTTCTAACCTCGTGTTCCACACATGTGCCGTCATTCTCCAGGTTCCCTCACTCGGATCGAATACTTCTCCACGCTCGAATTCCTCTAATACCATTAATTTACCATCCATGAAAAAA